>JBCEWC010013123.1:0-15314 GCA_038996855.1 Solanum aculeatissimum
GTTACAAACCTCTAACTTTGATGCATATGTTTTTACTTGATTTGGATGAGACTTAGCTTTTGTGACTCCTTTGTTGGATATTGGAGTGGTATGAGTTCCAAAACCTTGATGGTTGTATTATTGTGGTATAGTACTTATGATGGAATTGTAAGGGAGAGTTCATCATATGGTATAAAGTAGAGGTGCGAAGGGCTAGGCTTGAATTAGTTTCAGTGGTTAGTAAGTCTCGAGGGATTACCTAGAGCTTGGTTAGGTGACATATAGGGTAGACATTCCATTGGACATGAAGCATAGATATCCTAAACTTTCCCAACTCTACTCAAGCCTAAGCTACTAGGTTCTATCTTTTATGGTCCTAATTGCTTGTTATCTTGAGTTTCATGATATTGCATGCATACATGAGCACAAAAATGATTTAAATGATGTTTTGACATGAGTTTAGAAAGACTTCTGATATGATGCATAGTCTCTTGAGTTGTGGTGCAGGTGTCTCATGCTGAGTTCAGGAATGTGGTATCCATGTTGGCCCAAGCCGTGGCCAACCAAGCCCATCCAGTGCATCCCATGAACATTGGTACTCCGGCTTCAAGGGTGAGGGATTTCACTCGTATGAACCGTCCAGAGTTCTTTCCCTCTATGGTTAATGAGGATGCTCAAGAGTTCATTGATAAACTCACCAAGGTGTTGACTATCATGGGCGTTGGTTCGGAGGAGAAAACGAAGTTAGCCGTTTACCAACTTAAAGATGTGGAACAAGTGTGGTACAACCAATGACTTGTTGAGAGGATAGTGCATGTTAAGGTTTGATGGGAAGAGTTCAAGATAGCCTTCCTTGATCAGTTCTTTCCCCTTGATCTTTGAGAGTTTAAGATAACCGTGTTCATAAATTTCCGACAGGGTATTACGACAGTGAGGTACTATGCCTTTAAGTTCACTAAGCTTTCCAAATATGCTCCTATGCTTGTATCTGATCCCCGTGCAAGGATGCACAAATTCATCTTTGGTGTATTGGATTTGGTTGTGAAGGAGTACCAAACGACCATGCTTATTAGGGATATGGACATCTTCATGCTCATGACTTATGCTGAACATATCTAGGATGAAAAGCCAAATGAGAAGAGGGTGCACGAAGCTAAGAGGGCCCAGCTTGAGGGTGGGTTCTCCAATGTCAAGAGTAGTGGTGGATTTGGCCGTTTCCAACAAGGACAAGGTTCGAATATGAGAGTTGCTCATCCTAAGGTGCCTCCTCCTAAGGCATAAGTTGGGGTTGGTCCCCAGTTTTCTAGTTATGGTCAATGTGGGGAAAACCATGCAGGTGAATGTAGAAGTGTCACGGGTGCTTTCTTTTGATGTGGTAGCTTGTACCATAAAATCTAAAATGCCTAAAGAATGTGAAGAACGACCCAGTTTTTCCCGGTGATCAAGGGCAACCAAAGGCCCAGGTTAGTGGTGCTCCTAGGAAAAACTGGTTTTATGCTCTTCATGCCCGCCAAGAGGTGGAGGAAGCTCTGAACGTCGTGACTGGTATGTTGAAAATCTTTAACATTGATGCTTATGCTTTACTTGATCCGGGTACAAATTTATCTTTTGTGACTCCTTTGTTGGTTGTTAAATTTTGTGTTAGTTTTGAAACCTTGAGTGAACCTTATTTGGAGTAATTTCCCTTATACGATTCTATTGTTTCCCAGAAAGTGTATAGGGGGTGTCCCATGTCGGTGTTGCATAAAGTGTTCCCCGGTGACCTTGTAGAACTTGAAATGTATGATTTTGATATGATTATTGGGATGGATTGGTTACATGCATCATATGCCTCAATTTATTGTAGAACTAGGCAAGTCAAATTCAAAGTTTCTAATGAACCCGTGTTGGGGTGGAAGGGTAGTGATTTTGTGGTTAAAGGTCGGTTTATTTCCTACCTCAAAGCCCAGAAGATAATTTGTAAAAGGTTCATCTATCATATTGTGCGGGTTAGAGATGTGGAGGGTGAGTCACGTAGGCTTTAATCGGTTCCTGTGGTAAATGATTTTCCCCATGTGTTTCCTGAGGACTTGCCCGATATTTCTCCCGATAGATCTACGTTGTTTGTGAGGAAGAAGGATAGGTCTCTCTGGACGTGTATCGATTATAGGCAATTGAACAAGGTGACCATTAAGAATAGGTACCCGTTTCCTAGGATTGATGACTTATTTTACCAACTTCAAGGATCTACTCATTTCTCCAAGATAGATCTACGTTCGGGTTATCACCAATTGAAGGTGAGGGAGTGTGATATTTTGAAAATGTCTTTCCGGACTCGTTATGAGAATTTTGAGTTTGTAATGATGTCATTTAGGTTGACAAATGCTCCAGCGATATTTATGGATCTCATGAATCGGGTGTTCAAGCCGTTCCTTGATAATTTCATGGTGGTCTTCATTGATGATATTTTGATCTACTCTCGTGGTGAACAAGAGCATATGGTTCATTTGAGGTTTGTTCTCCAAACTTTTAGAGAAAAGTAAATGTATGCCAAATTTAGCAAGTGTGAGTTTTTGTTGGGAGAAGTTGTCGTACTTTATCATGTGGTGCCCGGTGATGGCATCAAGGTTGATCCTAAGAAAATTGAAGCGGTGAGGGATTGGCCAAGACGGTTGACTCCTTCAGATATTAGGAGTTTCCTTAGTTTTCCCGGTTATTATAGAAGGTTTGTTGAAAGGTTTTCCTCTATAGCGTCTCATTGACCAAATTGACTTAAAAGAAAGCCAAGTTTGTGTGGACAAATGAATATGAGGAAACTTTCCAATCTTTGAAGGATGGACTTATATTGGCTCTGATTATGACTTTGCCAAAAGGGTTAGAAGGGTTTGTGGTTTATTGTGATGCAGCATGTATTGGTTTGGGTTGTGTGCTTATGCAACATGGTAAGGTGATAGCTTAGGCTTCTCGACAATTGAAGGTGCATGAACAAAATTATTCGACTCACGATCTTGCGTTAGTGGCAGCAGTGTTTGCTTTGAAACTTTTTCGGCATTACTTGTATGGGGTGCATGTGGATGTCTTCACCGATCATAAGAGCTTACAATATGTGTTCACCCAAAGGGACCTTAATTTAAGGCAAAGGAGATAGTTAGAGCTTCTTAAAGATTATGATATGAGTGTCCTTTATCACCCCAACAAGGCTAATATTATGGTGGATGCTCTTAGTAGACTCTCTATGGGATATGTGACACACGTGGATGAGGGAAAGAAAGAGATAGCAAAGGATGTGCACTGTTTGGCTAGATTGGGTGTGAGGTTGGCCGAATCTGACAATGGTGGAATCCTTGTACAAGGTGGATCCGAGTCCTCTTTGGTAGTTGATATTAAGATTAAACAAGATTTAGATCCTTCCTTGGTGGACTTGAAGAAGTTCGTTGCTGATGGGAAAATTGAAGTTTTCTCGCAAGGGGGAGATGGTGTGCTTCGGTACCAATATCGTCTATGTGTTCCGGATATGGATGGCTTGAGGGAAATCATCATGAAAGAGGCTCACAATTCACACTATTCTATTCACTCGGGATCTACCAAAATGCACCAAGATTTGAGAGAGTTGTATTGGTGGCATGGTATGAAGAAAGATATAGCAAAGTTCGTATCGGAGTGTCCTAATTACCAACAAATGAAAGTGGAATATCAAGGGTGCGGTAGCTTGACCCAAGATATTGAAATTATGGAAGTGCGAAGATATGAATATGGACTTTGTGGTTGTGTTGTGGTAGATAGAATGACTAAGTTATCACTTATTACCGATTAAGACTATATATAGTGTCGAGGAGTATGCAAAGATGTATATCTGGGAATTGGTGAGATTGCATGGTGTGCCAAGGTCTATCATATCGGATCATGGCACTGAATTTACTTCTCATTTTTGGAGTTTCTTTTAAAAGGGACTTGGTACTAAGGTCAAGTTGAGCACCGCATTTCATCCTCCAACCGACGAGCAAGCCAAAAGGACAATTTAAACATTGGAGGATATGCTAAGGGCTTGTGTGTTGGATTTCAAAGCAAATTGGGATGACCATCTACCGCTCGTCGAGTTTGCCTACAATAATAGTTTTCATGCTATCTTTTGGTATGGCTCCGTTTGAGGCTTTGTATGGTAGGAGATGTAGGTCTATGGTGGGATGGTTTGAGATAGGTGAGATAACCTTGCTAGGTCCGAATTTGGTTGTTAAGGCCATTGAAAAGGTGTAGTTAATTTGGGAAAGGTTGAAGACGGCTCAAAGTCGGCCAGAGTCCTATTCAGATGTGAGGAAGAGAGATCTTGAATTCTATTTTGGTGATCGGGTATGTGTGAAAGTGTCTCCCATGAAAGGCATCATGCAGTTTTGCAAGAGGGACATGTTGAGTCCCCGATACGTTAGACCTTATGAGATTGTGAAACGGGTTGGCAATGTGGCTTATAGGTTGGACTTGCCCTTGGACAAGAACTTCATCCATCCGGTTTTACATGTATCAATGTTAAGGAAGTTGGTTGGTGACCCTAAGAGAATTGCACCGTTTGAGGGTATGACCATTGAAGAGAACTTTACCTATGAAGAGGTGCCGGTCAAAATTTTTGATAGACAAGTGCAGCAGCTTCGCAATAAGAAGGTAGCTTCGGTTAAGGTGCTTTGGAGGAACCAAGATGTGTAGAGTGCAACGTGGGAAGCAGAGTTGGACATGATGGAGCGACATCCTTACCTCTTCCAATCCACTCAAGCCTAAGGTACTAGGTTCTATCCTTTAATTGTCCTATTTTTTTGTTTCATTAGTTTCATGACATTGCATGCATACATGAACAAGAAAATAATTTAAATAATGTCTTGGCATGAGTTTTGAAAGACTTTTGGTATGATGCATGATCTTTTGAGTTATGGTTAGGATGCCTCTTGTATTGATTGATGTCCTCAAGCAGCAGTCTTCGCTCATTCGAGGATGAATGTTCCCAAGGGGGAGATGATGTAACGACCCAAAAATTTTCGAACTTCTTGATGGTTTGTCTTAGATGGTGTTGGACTTTTAATGGTTGAATTTTGGTAGCTATGGGTTGTATTTAAGTGGCCAGATTCAAAATAGACCATTTGGTAACATTGTGAGGCTGGCTGTGCAGTGTACTTTGAGAGATCATAACTTTTGGTATGTGATTAACTATGTAGGCTACTATATATCAAGTTGAATCTTTTGGAGCTATCTTCGCAATGCAACTGGTTTCACTCAATTCGGAGTTTGTATGAGAAAGTTATGGCTAAAACAGTGAGACTGCCCGTAATTGGAAGAACACTAGAAATAAGGTTCTGGAAATGGGCTAAGGGCTGGAACATGGACCGTGTGAAGGTCCACGGTCCTTGTGGGGCCTCGTGGGATGTTCTAGTGGGCTCTTAGTTCCCAGGACCCCAGCGAAGGACCAAGGCAAATCCCACGGACCACCCCACAGTCCCTGAGACCCTATACGGGCCGTGAGAGGTGCCGTGGAGTGGGGAAGAGAGTTGGAAAAGTTTGGAGGTTAGACTCTGGGCCAAGTGTGGCTCCACAGACCAGTAAATGGTCCGTGTGGGAAGTGTTCCAGAAAGTCCCCCAAAAGATCGAGTTGAAGCCGAGGCCAAGTGTGGTCTCACGGTCCAGTACACGGACCGTGTACCACTGGACAGCCACTGTAGCCCTCCGTGTGACACTGTGTTTCAGCCTTCTTCATTAATGGTAATTTCATAAATTGGCTTAATCCTAAGACTCTTTTAACTTCCCTAAAGTCTCCTAAACCCCTAAATTCAAACCCTAATCCTATTTCACACTTCAAAACACTCTTGAATCCTCTCTAAAATTTCTTGAATTCTCTTGACCTCCATTGTTGAAAGTTTGAAGAAAATTGGGGAAGATTATCTTGCTTGTTAAAATTTTCAATTTTGTGGTTATTCTCTAGGTATGTGGGTTTGAGTCATGGATTTCCTTTCATCTATGAAGACCGAAGAACGCTACTCCTTAATTTATGATTTTAAGTTTCTTTAAGTTATGGGTTCTTCTAATTTTGATGTATTTTATTGTATTGGATTGTGAGATGTAGAAATTAGGTGAATTAATGATGATTTATGTTTGAATTTATTGAATTGCATGGAAATTCTTGAAAGATCAATGTGCATGTCCCTTAATGGTTTAATTATGCATGGGTAAATTGCATTATGATTTGAATATGGATTTTCTCATGATTTAAGTTGAATTGTCCATTGAAGTGTGATTTAAAGTTTGAATTCAATTATCCGTGCACTTGTTCTTCATTAATAGCATATGCATTGAAGATT
Source organism: Solanum aculeatissimum (assembly GCA_038996855.1). Lineage (NCBI taxonomy): Eukaryota > Viridiplantae > Streptophyta > Magnoliopsida > Solanales > Solanaceae > Solanum > Solanum aculeatissimum. Next base: position 6,294 of record JBCEWC010013123.1, read on the forward strand.
GGTTATGATGAAACTCTTGATATGATATGATATATTAATGTTTGTGATCACATAGTCACGTTTTTATGGCTCTTTGAGCATTTTGGATTCTTGCACCACTTTGATATGTTATGAAGGCTTTATATGATAAGCTATGTAGATGGGCTACTCTATTGCATTGATATGAAAATGATTATGAGAATGATTTTTGAAACTCTTGTTGACTTTTATCCTAAGCATGAATATGATTTTGGTTTTGACTAATGATGCAAAATTTTTGAAAGAATATAAGTCCTTCGATTTGAAGTTGCATGTATATATAGGTATTCTCGTGGGATGAGACTTAGTACCGAGGGATTGGAGTCGGGGTGGACTATCTCCAAGGGTCCATTCTCCTTTCCGTTAAACCATGTGCCACCATGGGTTATCTCCCTAGATGGGGATTGACTTGTTATGTATTCCCTTGATGAAGGGTTTACTAGGGACCTACTTGAAAAATAGTCCGGATCCGGTAGTAGCTCGCTCGGGTCTCCTCCGTTATTGGTTGAGGTTACATCCCCACTATATTATAATTGTAGGATTGCATCTCATGCATTTTGGAATAGCATATTGTTATATATCTCTTTCACTACGTGCATTCCTTTTGTGTCACTTGTCCCCTTGTCATGTTGCTTGGTTATACTATATTGTCATATGCACTGCATGCCCGCATACTTAGTGCCTATTATGTGCTAACCCATACTCTTTGTCTACATGTTCTAACCATGTAGGGACTAGAGACGACATCTATCTTCCATCGGACGACGTGTTACCATCTTGAACTCTAGTGGTTGTGGTGAGCCTTTTTATTCAAGGTCAATAACCACTATCCATCTACCTAGTTTGATTTGTTACTTTTGTTTACTTATGTATTGAGGGTGAGGCTCAAACTATGTCGACGCCCCGCTTATCTTATGTAGAGGCTTATTGGACAAACTAAACTCTTGTATGTTGGATTGTATTTGTTGGATATTATGACTATTGAGATATTATGATTTATGAGTTTTTGTTATGGAAATGGCATTGATTATGCTTATGATTAAATGTTGGGATTGTTTGTCGATTATGTGTTTATTCGGAAAGTCCCCTAACCCGGAATGCCCCCATAGCTTGAGTCCTACTTACCCGCCCCTTAGAGATAACTGTTATGTGCTACGTGATTCATGTTCATCCTATTCCCGGCAACATCCCCATAGCGTGAGTTCAAAAAACCCTTTTCCCGTAGAGCTTATGTGTTATGTGTTTACTTCCGCGCTTGCAAACCGATAATGTGTGTGATGATGCTATGATGGCTTGATAGAGGACTTTCGGGTTCTCTTTTGCGATGTCACATCTAGGCCCTACTCTCGGGTCGTGACGCTTATACATAAGGTTTGACATGAAAGTATGTTTGGATTTTTAGCTCAGTGAAGCATGATTATGAAATATGTTTGACTCTTGTTAAGTATGCATAAGAGTAATAAAAATGATTTGGCTTTTAAGCCCAAGTATGCATGATTTGATGTTCAAGTGTCAAGTTTCTGTTTTAAAGCATGTATATGGATATGTATTCTTGTGGGATGATGACGTAGTACCGAGAAGGATTGGAGTAGTAAGTGCGCTATCTCCAAGGGTCCCACTCCTTTCCCAAAATTATGTGCCAACATAGGATGCTACCGAAATGGGAGGCCCGTAAGGTATGCTTTGACATGATATGATATGATATGCTATGTTATGTAAATCCTTTTGAATGACTGAGTCGTAAGGAAGGTGGCCATTACACCAAAATGGGTGGAAACCCCAATTAAATTCTATCTTGAATCCTTTAAATGAATGACTTGGAGAGAACGTCTTAAGAGGGATGAAGTGAACTAAGTGTAAAGCATGAATGAGATATTAGAATTAGTATAGGGGATGTTTAGGAATGTAAAGGAGGGGGGGGGTATAAAGGTCTTAAAAAGCCTTGGGGATGGGGCAAAATATAAAAAATACTTCAATAAAATGAGCCTTAGAATTTTATAAGGAAGTTACAACGAGTGGCTTCGTGAGTCGTGAAGTTTTTCACGGATTGTGAAATCGACCTGTCCCAGCCCTGATAGGGTCTACAAAAACAGACATATAACATCTTACTCCAAACTCAAAATTGGGTGAAAATAGATGCGTTGGAAAGGTAATTCAAAGAGATTCAATTTGGTAGGTAGTAGGACACCCACATCTTTTAATTTGAAGAGATATGATCATTTAAATGGACCTTTCTATTATTTAATATGAAAAGCTTATCCAATGAAATTCCTTTGAACTTGGCTTGATGAAGGAGACCCATGATGACCCTAAACCACATCAATAACGTTGGATTTAAGGCTTGAAAGTAAATTTAGCCTGAGCTTCAAGGTTCCATGGGTATCCTCCGATTAGATCTTGAAAGGAGGATTCAAAATACGTTTGAGCGAGTCAATGAGAATGTAGGTGTTCGAATAAGAATGAATAATAACGAAGGAGTATAAACTGATATAAGGGATTAGGATAGGTGAGAATGTCTTAACATACCCTTAGAATAAACTAAAATTACGAGAAGACCATTAATGAAATGAGTTTTTTAAAAGTTGTCGATATCCTGTGAAAGATCCACATGGCTCCTGTGAAGCCACACTTCATACACAAACATTCCCCCATGGGTCACACATCTCCAAAAACTCAATTTTTATTCACCAAAAGTCAAAAACTATATTTGGGACCTTACATCATGTCCCCTTTGGAAATATTCGTCTTCGAATGAGCTACAACATGGATTGAAAGGATTGAATTGATCATGAAACATATCAACATAAGGACACAATGCAATACTAATCACTTCAAAATCATAAAATCATTAAAACTCATGTCAAAACATCTTTTTAAATCATTTTTGGGCATATATATGCATGTCATGTCATGAAAGCATAAGAATGAAATAATTACGACCATTTAGAATAGGAAGAACCTAACACCTTCGGCTTGAGTAGATCGGAAAAGATAGGGGTATTGTTGCATCATACTTGATTCCACATCCCACATAGCACTTTCAATATGTTGGTTCCTCAAAGCACTTAAACCAAAGCAATATTCTCTTTGTGATGTCCCTTTCTCATTTTCTTATCAAAGATTTCAACTGTAACCTCTTTATAAGAAAAGTTCTCCTTGACCTCAACACCTTCCAAGGCATAATCAAATTAGGATCATCAATAAACTTGCTCAACACAGACACATAAAAAATCGGGTGAATAAAACTCATCTCCAAAGACAAATCCAACCTATAAGCTACATTGATAATTTGCTCAACAATCTCATAAGGACTTACATACTAGGGACTTAACTTGCCCTTTCCTTTTTTACCAAAAAACATTATATCCTTCATAGGTGAAACCTTTACATACACCTAATCACTAAAATGGAATTCAAGATCCCTTTTTCTAACCTCCGAATAAGACTTTTGGTGAGTTTGAGCCATCTTAAACCTCTTTCTAATCAACTTAACTTTTTCCATGGTCTTCAACACGAAATCTAGGCCAATTAACGCAACCTCATCTAACTCAAATCATCCTACCGGGGACCTACATCTTCTCTCATACAAAGCTTCAAACGGTGTCATTCTGATGCTAACGTGAAAACTATTATTTTAGGGAAACTCAATAAGTGGTAGATGATCATCCCAATTCCCTTGAACTCCAATGCATAATACCTCAACATATCCTCCAAGGTTTACTTTTCATTTAGGCGTTTCCATTAGATTGAGGAAGAAGAATGGTACTTAACTTCACTGTAGTGCCAATCTCTTTTTGAAATAATTTGGAAAAGTGAGAAGTGAATTGGGTACCACGATCCAGTATACTAGACAGAAGCATATCATGAAATCGAACCAACTCTCGGATATATAACTTAGCACAGTCCTTTGAATTAAAAGTAGTCTTAATCGATACGAAGTGAGCTGATATGGTCATTCTTTCAATAATTACCCATATGGACTCAAATTTCTTCCAGATATGGGGAAACCCAATTACAAAGTTTGTATTCACATTCTCTCATTTACAAGTATGAATTTCAATATCTTGGGCCGAACAACCATGCCTTTGATGTTCTACGTTCATTTGTTGGCGCTTAGAGCTTTCAGATACAAATCTAGCTATATCCTTCTTAATACCACCTCTCTATGACCACCAATATCCAGAACACATAGTCGATCTTGTTATTAAATTACACCATCTTCTACTTGGGAGAAAACCTCTTTCTTCTTTTCGGTAACCAACCTCTTCAACACAACCATTCATGGGTCTAAGTCTTACTTTGCCTTGACATCAACAACCACGGAAGATTCAACCCTATTTTGAACATGAATAAAACCATCATTAGATTCACTCTACCCATCTTATTAAATGGTGCACATTCTTCACGAACACCCTTTTGACCTCATCTGCAAGATTAACTACCATATCTTCCTTGCCTAGATTGCATAACGGGCCCAAAGTAAGTCTCCCAAATTTGTAAGGAGGGATAGAGATTAGAAACCATAAGACACGTTCCATGGTATTATATAAATCATGAAAAAGTGAAACATTTCCTAAAACACCTTGTATCCTCATTCCCATAGATGTGTTGCACTTCATACCTATAAATAAGATTCTAGATGATGTGGCATGTTAGAATCCGAGGACCATTTATAGATGTAGTGCTCTAATACAATCTCTATCATGACATGAACCTAGGGCCTAGGAATGACATGGCGAATGAAAACCCAAGAGTTCCCAAACAAGCCTCATATCATCCACATAAAAATCATCAGTTCAAAATCACATGATTAAACAATAAAAACATAATTATAAGGGATGGGAAAGTATGACTCATGCTTTGAAGGTATTATAGGGATAAGGATTTGCATAGCTTCACATAGCACATAAGAACTAAGGGTTGGGTAAGTATGACTCGCTATAGGGATAGAAGGGACATAGGACTTTAAACATTTCCATATCCCATCAATAAAATATCATATTCCCATAAGCATTAATAGACAACAATAGACATGATATCCATAAACAAATAACATAAGACATCACAATCCCGTACAAATAATTTTTATGACTTCCAACAATGCTTCTAAGTCATGGAATAGAACGGGGTCCAAGACATGTCCAAGGCTCACCCTAAAAGTAAATACATAAGACAATAACATAATAGGTAGGTAGAAGATGGTTGGCCCTTGAATGATTGGACTCACCAGAATAAATTCAGACAATCTACTAACCGTTAAGAGGTGGATGAAGATAGTCTATGGTCCTTACTTGGTTAGATCATGTAGGTAAAGAGTACACATTAGTACGCTTAAATGTACTTAGTATGCGGACATGCAATGGATATGAACTCATTAAACATGCATTAAATGTTAGATAACAAGGGAACATATATAGAAAGCAGTATATACAAAGAAGAGTAATATATCAATATGCCATGAAATCTATGATGCATGAAATACCATAATACTTATCATAGCGGGGATGTAACCTCAACAGACATGTAAGACTATGTGAACTATTACATGGAATCTCGAGGTTACCCATACACCGATGAAAATGGGGAGTCACTTGCTAAGGTGAACATCCATAATGCCTAATTGAATCCACTAAAGATATATAATTGGCTAAGCCTCTACTAATAGGTGTTCTATCTAGAGAATCAAGACTCATCTAATAGGTGATCCCTATAAGGAGTCAACCTCACCTAACAGGTGACCCTTCTAAGGATTCAACCTCATCAAATAGATGATCCTTTAACCTACGTTGGCACATAGTTATGGGACAATGAGATTCACCTCAATATGTCATGCCTCAACTGGGGGGATGAGCCTAAATAGCAAGGTTCTCTCAGTGCTAAGTCATTATCCCATGGGAATACATATACTTATACATGCTTTTAAAAGACACACATGTCATTTCAAATAATTTCAATGCATACTTAGGGTGAAAAGCTAAACATTCTTCATAATTTTTCATACTTGGGCTAAAGATCCAAATCATACTTCAATTAATACTTTCATCCATAGTAATTTCTCATTCACATATATCATGTTTATGTGACCACCCAAAGTTTCTTAAAGATCCATATCATAGACATTTATTTGATCATATTCTTGTCATAACCATATTCTCATCAAAATCATATTTATAAACATAATTGGGTTTAACCCACTTTATAATATTGATGAAATCGCTCTCATGTATGGACATGCCATGAATAATGAGAGAATAGCATGGGAAATAGTGATTCATACTTGAATAAACAATATAATATGAAATTTATGTAAATTCACATTTAAATCACAATTTAGCTTACCGATGCTTAAAGTAACCTTTAAATGCGCTGTGCATATTCAAATCTTCATAATATCGTTGAAATTAAATATATTAGGGCTTAAATCACATTGAAAACATCAATTAAATACAACACATGTCTCAATTGAATCAAACAAATAATAATTTAAAAGACTCATTCTTGTTTAAAGTAAGCTTAATTTCATAAAATCAAAGAGTAAAAGAGTTTGGAGTCTTCAATGTTGCAAGGGATCATGAATCAATCTCACATACCTTGATTAGGAAGATGAATTTAAGTAGAATTTAGCTTTAAGTTGAAACTTTAATTGAATCCTAGCCTGAATCCTTTAAATGAGTGACTGGCATAGAAAGTCTTAAGAGTGATGAAGTGAACTAAGTGTAAATCTTTAATGAGAGTAGAATTAATATATGGGTTGTTTAGTAATGTAAAGGGGGTATAAAGTTCTTAAAAACCCTTGGGGATGGCCCAAAATATAAAAAATACATCAATAAAAGGATTCTTAGAATTTTATATAGAACTCACCAAGAGTCGCTTCACGAGTCATGAATATATTCATGGTTCGTGAAAGTGCATTGTCACAGTTTTAGAAAAATTATTCCATCCCAAACGGATTCTATTGAAGCGCACTATCCAAGTTCTTTTTATTTTAAGAGATATGACCATTTAAAGTGGACCCTTCCTTCATTTCATGTGAAAAGCTAAGCCAATGGAATTAATTTGAACCTGGATTGATGGAGGAGACCTAGGATGAACCTAAACGACATAAATAATGTTGGATATAAGGCTTTAAAGAAAATTTAGCTTTAGGTTAAAGGTTCCATGGGAATCCTCCGATTAGAGCTTGAAAAGAGGATTCAGAAAGCATTTGAGCGAGAGAATGAGAAGCCAAGTGTTAGAATAAGAATGAAGGAGTATAAGCTGATTTATGGGTTTATTATATGTGAGAAAGTCATAAAAACCCTTAGAATAAACCAAAATTACGAGAAGATCATTAATGAAATGAACTTTTTAAAAGGTTTCAGGGGTCCCGTTAATGAGCCATACAATTCGTGTGAAGCCGCACGGCTCATGTGAAGACACAAAAGTTATACGCAAGCATTCTCCCATGGTTCTCACACCTCCAAAAACTCAATTTTTAGGCACTAAAAAGCCTCACAATGTTCGGATAATTACATTGTCCATTGGTTTAAGGATGGAAAGCAATACTTTACTTCACCTTAGTAACAAGGCCTCTTGGGAATGAATTCCAAAAATGTGAGGTAAATTGAGCACCATGATCCAAAATTATGGACAATAAACTCATATGCAACATCACAAACTCCCGGATATATAACTTAGCATAATCCTTGGCACCGAAAGTTATTTTAACCAACAAGAAATAAGTTGATTTCGTCATCCGATCTACTACAACACATATATAACCAAAGTGTCTCTTCATAATAGTAAAACAAACTACAAAATCCTTGTTAATCGCTTCTCACTTCCAAGTAAGAATCTCAATATTTTGAGACAAACCACCCGGTCATTGGTGTTCCACTTTAACATCTTGATAATTGTAGCATTCAACCACAAATTTAGCAATGTTCTTCTTCATTTTATTCTACCAATGCACTTTCCTCAAATATCTATACATATTAGTTGTCCCTGGGTGAACGGAATAGGGAGAATTGTGAGCTTCTAGTAATACAAAGTTTCTCAAACTATAAACATTCAACACACATAATCTCCCCTAATAATGAAGCACCCAATATCTCCCTTATGAGAAGACCTTTATCTTTTCTTCCTTAAAAAACACCTTCAATTCAAATAAGGAAGGATCAAGATATTTTTTAGACTTAACATCCTCAATTAATAATGATTTAAAGTCATTTATCACCATGACAACACTATTCTCTAGGTCACTCAACTTTATCCCCAATCTAGATAATATGTACTTCCTTTGACAATTTCCTCTTTCCATAATCTTCAATTGGTGACACACTGAAAGTGAAAGGGGGGGGGGGATGAATTGAATTTTATTTTACTTCAAATTATTTTTAGTTACTCAACTAGCTTTGAGTGATAGTCGACTAAAATAGTTAAAATGATACACTGTATTTAAAGAGAATAAAGGAAAATTAAACACCAAATACTTTATACTGGTTTGGATCTAATGTAAATCATACATCAAATCCCCTTGGGTTTCAAGGAATATCTCTTCAAGCCTTGAATGTTTGAAATTACAATGAGTGAACCTTAAACTACTCTCACTCTTTTTCTTGTTTTCTTTTGTTTTGATACAATCTTCTCTGTAATCTTTTCTTTTTTTCTATCTTTTTTTTTCACAGTAAATCATAAAAAGTACAATGCTTTTCTAAAGATGAAGGGTTTTGAAGAAGGTCTTGAATGTAGTAGACTTGTATAACGTTTTTAAGATATCATGATGCCTCCTTTTATGCCTTTTTTTCTGACGAAGAGATAGTATTCCAAGGGATTTGATCCTTAAATTAGGCGATGAGGATTTTCTTTTCCAAGGATAAAGGTAACGATGCTTGTGGAAGAGGCAGTAGATCTTTTCATGATTGACCATTTCCAAACAAAGAGTTCTTATGTCACGACCCGGATAGGGGGCCTAGATGTGACATGGCAAAAGAGGACCCAAAGACCCTCGATCAAGCCATCATA
>JBCEWC010013124.1:0-15312 GCA_038996855.1 Solanum aculeatissimum
TTCGTGTAACCACTAAGCCATGTTCTACCTCATGGGTAGAGGATTTTCTTTTGACTAAACTGTTGCTTTTAAGATATTTTGTATGCAAAATATGCTCTTTGATTTATGTGATAACTTTCCTATCAACTAAATCACTACTTTTAACTTTTGTGTTTAAAATATTTTATAAGCTAATACATTCTGTTGTGTTTACTACTAGTTGTGTTTATATTTGATACTAGAGTCCACCATAGTTTATGCTAATAATATATTCTCTATCGGCACTATATATGGTCTAAAATAACTTATTTTTATGCAACATGAGTTTGAAATAAAGAAACAAGAAATAGTAGTGGTTCATAGTGCATCAGTTGTGGAAGGAGAAACTAATTGAGTGAGTCAACCTTCTTAATTAAGTGAAATGAATATTTGGGTGCAATCTATTGGTTGAAAGAAAAAGGAAAAGTCAAAGGTCTTGGCAAGCTCGGTCGAACTGTAAAGGCATCTTAAAAATCAATATCGACCTTGCGAGAAGAAATTGATGAGATGATTAAGTCCTAAGTAAATTCTTCAAATGTTGATATGCAGTCTCAATTGCAGAACAAATGACACAAAAATAAGAGGATGAGCAAGGAATTAGACTTATTAAAGAAGTATGTATACAGTTTTCAAATGAACAACCATCTCAAGAAAAGAACCAAGGTGATGAAGATGAAAGTGATGATGATTATGACAATGAGAATGAAAGTGATTCTAACCCTAATAACATGAATAAAAGTGATTCTGACCTCTGATGGTTCGTAGTATTATTTAGGATTCAATTTTAGAATATTTTGTTTTGAAACATTTAAGAATCATACATCATTGATGTGGATGTTATGAATTATATTTTTTAATTACTAGTTGCAATGGTTCACATTAGACTTGTGGTTAAATGATGTTTTTGAGAATTATTGAAGGTTTTGAATAGAATTTTGTCTAGTTGTGAAATGTATCTAGTTCTTTACATGTCAATTATTTGTTAGGGATTTTTATGGTGATGTACATCCTAAATACTCATGAAATTCTTTTGCAATAGCTTGTTCTTGAAAATTTACTTAGGGCTTTTCATAGGAATTTTCTTGCGAAATAGTTTCATAACTATCAACAAGAAATTTTCTTTTGTTAAATAGGATATTTTACCTACAAATTTATTAAGATTTACATGGAGATCTTCATGTGAAATAATTTGCTAATTTATTTCATGAAAATCCACAAGCAATTCGTTTTTGTATGAAATTTTACCAATTAATTCGTACAAAATTTTGAAAGTTAATCACAAATAAATCCAAAAATAACATATACGTGGATTTATTTTCAAAACTAAATTACCTAGAAATTTTCTAAATCCGCTGATGATAGTTACCTATGAAGGGTTTTTCAACGAATTTGAATAGAGAAAAAATTCAAAGGCAATCAAATTTCTTGAGATTTTATTGTTTTATCCCGATGACAATTCCCAGGTAATCAACACTTTTCTTGTAGTGTTAAAGACAAGGGGTGAAAAAGGAGAGGTGACAAAAGTCATGTGAATGAAAACTGGACAAGTTAAATTAATGGGTGATTTTTATTGTGTTTTTTTGTTCTTTCTCAAAACAGCTTCTCAAAGATCAATTATGCTCTGATACAAATTGAAGAAGAGAAAAAAACATGAACATGAAAAAAGAGAGAAAATCTAAAGAAAGTGGAGTTAATTGATCATTCATACAACAAAAGTTTATACCATATAAAGATATATAAAGTGGTTGCCAAAACTCTTATATGTTGAAAGTTGTCTTCTTGTATTTAAATCTTAGATAAATCTCCACTGCACATTACAAGTACCTTTTAAATTTTAGAACTTTACAGTAAAATAATAAAAAAGTTACAAAAAAATATTAAGAAAAAAAATATTAACTTGACAGTACTTAGAATAAAAAATAAAATAAACACCCTTCATCTGGAGGGAACTGCTAGTGTGTTTTCTCTACTTTTGTATCGATGAGAGGCTTCATATTCCATTTGTGTTGTAGAAATTTGAGAAGATCACAAGATTTTTTTATGTTTTTTCCTTCGCAACTGTACTCTTAAAATATTTCCTAATTATACCATATCAAAGTAGGAAGGAGAATTAAATTTTAGCCAAATTTGGCTCTTTCATGTCCTTTCTTGCATTTTAAGCCTAAGTTTCCTGTATTGCTGGATTGAGTTAAGGTCACTGAAGCAAAAAGGTACAGTTATTATATTGAACTCCTTACCAACACAAAATGCATGAGAGTTGAGTTGAATCCAGTGAACTCGTTTAAGTTCTCATTCATAAAAAACAAGAAAATTACAATTGACAAATGTTTTATGGAGAAAATGAAAACTAATGTGAGCAAATTACATTCTGTCAACTTCTAAAGGATAGAGATTAAGACTTTAAGTTATATTACAAGACTAAACCTAAAAACATATTCTTGAAGATTACTGAATCCAGAACACCTAGTTATAAAAAAATTGAATTAAAAATATATTTGACAACTTTGTATCCGAAGAGAGGTTGTTCATAGAAAAACAAACTTCACTTGTACATCTTAGAGCTCTTGTACTTCACTTATACTTTAAGTTGAAAGAAAGTATCCTATAAGTTGGGAGTTAACTAGATTTAATTAACATAACTTAGTAAAGGTATAATAAAATAGCAAATTATTTCTCAACCCTAGCATAATATAAGGTAAAAGATGGTAGGTCCAAGAAATTGGTCTCCTTTGGTGGTAGATTTTTGAAGTTGATTTCTTTTGGTGGTGGGTCTCTTGGTGGTGGCTTGAGGATGTTTGTCACAGCATTGACACCCCTCATTTCAATGACTGCTTTGTCATAAGTCAAAGCAGCTTCTTCACAAGTATTAAAATTTCCTGACCAAACATGATTTTTTGTTCTTGGGTTTCGAACCTCTGACACCCACTTGCCCCACTTTCTCTGTCTAACTCCTTTGTACTTTTTCACATTTTCCTGTGATAACATATTTTCTCCCTCTTCAAATTTTTCATCGAAATTGCTTGGGTGTTTTGATTCGTAATGATGATGCCCTTTTCAGGTTCCTTTTAATATCGCTTGGACTTCTCTTCTCTCACCTTCTCTTTCTCCTCATTAGATGGGTTAATGATATCACGGCCCCACAATCGAATCCCTACAGGATTGGGCAAATTAGAGGAACTTCCTCTAACATGAGCAGTAAAGTTTTTAGTAGCAACTTTCTCTGAGGGCTTTCTGACGACCATCTTGGATCTCATGGCTTCACAAAAAGAGAAAACAACAAAAAATGTTAGTAGTGTGTTAACTTCATTTATGACAAGAAATTATTCTTTATTTCTATACATAAAATATTCATCGAACATTTAATTAATACAAGCTAATGACACTCTGATTCTATATAAATTTCTAGCAAGAATGTAAGCGGTTAACAGATCCAATAATCAAATTAAAAACAAAACCCCCTATTTCAAGAATCTCACATCCTATAATAGTAGGTATCTATTCGTAAATTTCTCTAGTCGTCATTTAACCTCTGTAAAATATATACATACTTAATCAAGTTTTGCATTAACTATAACAAAACACAAATACAAGTTTATATAAAATTCTAGATCCACTTACATTTGGCTCTCCTCTTGTGTTTTTATAGATGGAAGATGTCATAAATTCATTAAGAATTTTAAATAGTTCAAAGACAACAACTCAAAACCTTAAATCTAGACCTAAACCATTGAATCTAGACATAAATAACGTTAGTGTCTAGTAACTCACCTGTCACATAGATATCGCACCAAAACATGTAATTGGATACTAAAATTAATTTCTAAAAAATTATTAGAATGGAAGTAATGAACACAGAAATCAAGAAAACTGACCTAGAATTGTACTAATTTTTTTCCAGATGATTTGATAGCTAGAAAGTGATGTTTCTGTGAGTATTATATTGAGAGAGTGTGAGGGCATGTGTTGAAGTGTAATATGCATGACAAGCAGGTGGCAGTGGTGACCGATAGAAGAGTGGAGAGAGATCTTGTATGTTACTCATTTTTGGAAAAGTTTCATTTATTAGATTTTTCTTCATTTAGAAATGGAACAGTAAAATTATTCAGAAAACAATATTAGCAATATGTGTTGTACAATATTAAGTAAGGCATTTAGGGTGTATTTGCTATTGAAGAAATTACTCTTTATTATTTTTTCATCTTTTACAAGAGTACATACATGATTTTATTACTTATTGAACACTAAAAAAAAAATCAACTTATTTTTCAAGAAATATTTTTCTAGAAAAATATTTTTCTCATTAAAAATACTCTTCTTAATTTGTACCGAACTCCCTTGATCATAGAGCTATTGGAGTTGAAGCTAGAATTGTATTCAATTATATATTGTGAAAAAAATATATTAAAATAGTACTTATAGATTGAAATACCGTCTGTGCATAAATAACGTACTTAAATACAAGTTCAAAAGAGAAAAGTGAGTAGAAAAATAGGATAGAAGTTATTTTAATTTTCAAATTTGAAATACAATTTCGAGTTGAATTTAAAATAGTGAAAAGAGCTAGAGGTTGATACACCCTCGACTTTACAATTTAGAGAAGATACATCTCTCATTACAAAAGTGGTTCAATATACCCTTATTGTTATAAAAGTGACTTATATATACTATTACCACTACAATAGTGGCTCCTATAGTACCCTTTTCATCTAAGGGAAAAAGATTTTTATCGTTTATTTTTTAAAAAAATCATGTAGTGGTATATATGGTCCTTCTAGCAAAGTTTAGGGATTTGATTCTTCTCACATATAAATTTTTTTTTGCCTTCTTTAATTCAATGTTAATTTAAGTTTTGAATATTTCTCTTATAATCATATTTAATTTGTATATCATTATTTGAGTTTCTTATTTTATTTTGCTTTCATTACTTAGTGTAAATGAAATTTTATTCACCGATTATGTTGTTATTGTTGTCGTTTTATTGTCACTCTTTAGTGAAAAAATATATACAAAAATAAAAATAAAGAAGTGTGAACGAAAAAAGAGAAAGAAGTAAGAAAGAATTTAAAACTATTATTTGTGGATATATTGCAATTTATTATTTGTATATGTAAAAAAAGAAGTTGGGACAACTATGTTAAATTTTACAATAAAATATAAATTTGACCATCAAAATAATAAAATCGGATTACTTATAGAATCAAAAATGTCAAAAATATTTAAGAGTCAAAAGAGTCAAAATGTAACATACATGAATCTTTTAAGAATTAAAGAAAACAAAAAGATAAATTTCATTTTTTATTTGGTTGCACTTCCAATATTAGACCAAAAGAAATTACCTGGATTATTTGTGTAACAATAGAGTATATATGAGCTACTTTCATAATAAGAACTATACTATCTCTAAATACAATGTTAGGGGGTCTATCAAGCCCTTTATCCTATTAGAATATAATTTTCATAGGTGAAATGTGATTTTCAAACAATGTGAAAAAAATACTTTAAAAAAAGTGAATAATTTTTATAGCTGAAAATGTCTTGTACAAATACAAAACTTGATTAACAAATTCTCCTCCAGTTTGGTAGAAATCTGAGATAGTTATCATCTATCTATAATATCTATATCTATATATCTATATCTATATATCTATATCTATATCTATATATCTATATCTATATCTATATCTATATTAAACTATGCATAGGTATAGAATCATCCTCACACTACAAACACTTTGTCACTCAAATGTCCGCCTAACTTCAAATATATGCAATTTCTCACTTAATCTCCAATAAATGCAACTTTTTGCTTTTCAACCTTGAAATCAACTAATCATAGAATGCGATCTCCCATTAAAAATTCAACTTTCACAGAAAACAAGCAGGTATGCCCTAAAAAATTTTTTTAGACCAATGTATTGTCTTCGTTACTCAACCATTCTTCAGCTGTATTATTCTATTTACCTTTGCAATCATTCAAACAAACTTTGTTCCTTGTGTCACAAAGCACACACAACTATTGGAATAGGCCTTTGTTGAATCTTCTTGTATCAAACTTCCCATTTTAGGCTTATGCTTATAATGTACATATGCCTGTGCTGATAAACTTTTGAACAGTCGCTACTTTTCAATTTGATATCTTTACAAGAAACAATCATCTATGGCACTAATCCATGAATAATCTATTTGGCATTACAACAAATTTGAATATCAGGACAAATAATTTGATCACTTATAAATCTTATTTCATCTCTAAAGATCTTATGTTGTCACTAAAAAAGTTATATTAACTATAAAAAGTAAAATTGTCCCCAATTGTGTCTATATTTGTGACGAATCTATTTGTAATAAAAAGTGTAGTTTATTTTTGTAGTTGATTGTATGATTTTTTCACTAAACAAATATTATCATTGACAAAATTACATTGTCACTAATTAATTAGTTCAATTAATGACAACAACAATTATCTCTAAAAAATAATATGTATTTCGTAGTTGAACAAATGTAATTTCATCATTTATAATTGTTTTTTATATACAAAAATGGTTTCGTCCTAAAATGTTTAAATTAAGGACGAATTTATCATTATACAAAAGTTTAACAATTTTACAATTAAATCTATCATCTTGCTACTAAAAGTTTATGAAACAAATATATTTTGTTACTAAATATAGTCAACTTATGATGAACTAATTTATTTTATAAAAAGAATATTTGCGTTTCAAATTTTGATTTAGTTAATACTAAAAGTTTCCTTTGATAATAAACTCATTTGTCACTATTTCACAAATATTTGATGACACATAATTATTTCATATTTATATTACTTTTTAAATTTTAAGTTGCTTATTGAAAATTTCACTGATTTCTCATTAATTCAATAGTTTGTAAATGGTGACAAAAATATAAATGGTTATGGAATGAAAAACAACACAATTTATACTTGGAAACATATTATGAATATTTAAAAACCTCTTTGGAACAAATGGAAGTATTAATACAAGAAGAATCACCAGAAAATAATTTAATAAATTGTCCAGAATATACAAAGACATTGATAGAATATAAACAAAGTTTATTAGAAGAAAAATAACATAATTCACCAATGTAAATTATAAAAGATTTACTAGGAAAACTCTCAGTGGCAATAAGTAAGATGAAAATTTATTAAATTGACTTCATCGCCAATATTAAACTTATTATTTAAACTTAGCATGCATCATATAATAATATAAAGTGGACAAAACATAATAAAAAATTTAGGATAATAAGAAAAAGGATCATCCATGATCATATAATTCAGAACTAAAATGATATTGAGATAATATCTCATTACAAGCTTCTTATATTATGCTAATGAAAGTACATGAATATTAGTCATAATTTGTTTTTAAAAAAAAGATAAAATATAACTCCTCATGTTCTATAATATAGACTACTTATTTATTAACTTTATCTTTGATTCAATTTTTCATTCATGTACCTGCATTAAAAATATAATATGGATATATACATGTTGGTGTCATGATTATTTGAAGATGATATATTATCAACATTTAATCGAAAAATTGATTTTAGAATGATAAATAAATGGAAGATGATTATATAAATAATCTAATAAAATTGTTCTTCCTTTTCCCAACATACACACCTTAAGCTTTGCCTGCAAACAAACAAATAAAAAAATCAAGAATTAAGACCAAAAAATTGTAATCAGTAGATCATATTTTTAAAAGAAGTTCCTGAAAATCTCTAATACAAAATAAATTTATACGCTAAATATAAGTAATTCATAGTTAGATTTATAATATTATTTTTTAAACAAGAACACTTGAGTGGGTAGAGATAAAATTCACAAATTAAAATAAATCTAAGAACGGCACTGGAGATCCAGAATGGGGTATGTTGGTGCAAAGTATATTTTAATATTAAAATAATAATATTAATTTGTATCATGAGTTAGCGGTAGAACATGGCGATAATTAAGTTCTTATGTAACTCCTATAACCTCTAACTCTTTATTTGTCCATTATTCTACCTCATTATTCCTTGTAATTCGTGTACCCACTAAGCCATGTTCTATCTCATTATGCCTTGTAACTCAAGTAATCTCCAAGACATAATTCCTCTATTCATTTACCTGCATTCCTATCCACATTAATCCTATTCAAGACAAGGATGAATTTCTCACACCTATAAATAGTGATGTTTCATCTTTTGTGAATTGGAGAGGACAAAAAAATGAGATTTGTGCATAAATAGTATAATGTGTACCAAAATTAGTGTAGTGAAAGAGAGAGCTGAGACAAAGAAAAGTATTTTAGTATTCAACTATATTCACTATATAAAAGAGAGTATTTATATGTTGAAGGAATGTGTTTTTGTGTGGAGCTTTAGTCTCTTCAACTAATTCAAATTTATTTGAGTCATACAACATTGTTTGGTTGTTGTATCCTCGAGGGGACAAGTCAAGTGTTCTGTCGGCTCTTATATAAATCGCGTATGAAATCTTAACTAATTCATATCTATGTCATAATTGACTTAACCACAATAATGGATATAATATTTCTAGCCTACCCAAAAGTGAATTAGCCATACGATTCAATATTAGAGACCTACATGCTGGAATTGCATTCAATTACACATATCCCCACATGTTTTCCTCTCTTGAAATCAATTAATTGTTACATTGCAAAATTAGTTACAATTTAGTTTATTACAATCAGTTTTAAAATAACTACAATTAATTAGTTTTATTAATTACTTCAAGATTAGAATTAAATAACTCTCAATCTCTGTGGATTTGACCCCGACTCATAGTTGGATAATTATATCGATGATGACCGCTATATCTCTTATTTATTTGGGGTGTGTTTGAGCGACATCATCAATATTGAGATGGGGTCGTTTGAAGCTTTGTATAGTAGATGGTCTAGGTCACCAGTGGGATGATTTGAAGTTAGAGAGATGTCCTTGATTGGATGGGATTTTGTACTTGGTGTTATGGAGAAGGTGAAGTTCATAAGGAGAAGGTTGAAGGTTTTCCAAAGTCGTCAAAAGTCATATGCCGATGTTAGGAGACGATACCTTGAGTTTAATGAAGGCGATTAAATGTATTTGAAGGTTTCACCTATAAAAGGTGTAATGCATTTTGGCAAAAAAGACAAATTGAGTCCTAGATACATAGGACCTTATGAGATTATGAAAAAAATTGGGAAGGTGGCTTACGAGCTAGATTTTCCTATGGAGTTAGCTATGGTGCATCCGGTGATTCATGTGTAAATGTTAAGAAAATGCATGGGTGATCCTAATTCTGTTGACCTATTGAAGAATGTGACTATTAAGGAGGTTTTGACCTATGAAGAAGTACCAATTGAGATTTTGAACTGGCAAGTAAAGAGATTGAGAAATAAGAAAATTGCATTTGTTAAGGTGTTACGGAGAAACCAATGAGTTGAGAATGCTATTTGGAAAACTGTGTCACGACCCAAACCTAGGACCTAGACTTGACACGGCAAATGGGAAACCCGAAGGCAATCCAATGTCACACCCCGAGTGGGTACCCTTGGCGTCGCCGGCACTTGAAGAACCATTTTTTATTCTCCAAGAGAACCACCTGACCTCATCATCACATCATACTCAATAGCGGAAGAATACTCAAGAAAAGACATCAAATAAATAAATAAAGCTTCTTATAAAATAATTTCCAATGGCCAAGTTTGAAAAATAAAAATAATCAACGCTCTCCACTCAGTGTCTATTAAGCCTCTAATCCAATCTAGAAAGTGCCAAGACAAGCCTCGGAATACCTCAAATAAAATAAAATAAATACTACTCAATCAAGATAAAAGAAAGGGCTACTCCGAAAGCAAGAAGGCTCACCAAGTTTGAAACGGTGACTGGACTTCAATGATGCGCCTGTTGATGACCTCTAATACCTACTTCTACATCATAAAATGATGCATTCCAAATGGTCGTCAATACATTGAATATACTGGTATGTAAAATAACTGGAAAGGAAAGGACATACTTAAAGATACTTCATTCAAGAAAAACTCAACTCAACTCAGTAAAACATGCAAGTTTAAGAACGTAGTCATGATTTGAAAAGAACCTCAATAATATGCAACTCAGTCAAATTAGTTATGCAAAAATTAGGAAGTTTCTCTAACCGACATAATCTCCACTCCACCCAAATTGGTGTTGTACAATGAAGGCGACGTCATTGCCACACCCGTCCATTATTTGCCAAGGTAAGGAAGTCACTCTACCACATGGATCCATCATCCCCGTCCATCATTTTGGAACAGGAGTTGCCAGAGTTAACTGCACAACTATCTACGCCGATGGCGTAGTTATAGGCTTTGAGTCACTCTTACTTTACCAACCTCTGTGATCAATACTACTTTCAAAACATTCTCTTTAAAAACTCATTCAAACTCATCTCAAACATCATCATCATCTTTCATCAATAAAAATTATGTTGAAAATTATTTACATCCTAATCAAATATTTTCTCAAAACATCATGTAAACTCAATATTTAATTTCATCAAAACTCATTAAAATATGCATCCTCTTATCAAGAATCTTTCTCAATCATTATTTATGCTCAAAACTCATGTTCACGTAAACTCAGTAAAATATGTTTGATTTAGTTCAAATTCATCTTTGTGCAAC
This sequence comes from Solanum aculeatissimum, assembly GCA_038996855.1. NCBI lineage: Eukaryota > Viridiplantae > Streptophyta > Magnoliopsida > Solanales > Solanaceae > Solanum > Solanum aculeatissimum. The sequence continues at coordinate 10,695 of JBCEWC010013124.1, forward strand.
ACATAACAACAACCCTCAATCTCAATTTGACATAATGCATAAAATCAGGTACAACCCTCAATTAGGGTTCATGTGAATGAAAATATGAACATGCATTCCAATCAAATACCCAACTCATGAACATCATCAATATATTTTTATGTACGAAGGACTCAATAGGAAAATAGATAACTCAAGGAAATGAATTAAGGAATTAGGGTAAAACTTTACTCGAACTCAATTATAAGAAAATCAACATGTGGGGCACATGGATGAACTCAATCCAACACTATGAGTAGCCTTACATACCAGAAAATTTGGATTTTTGGAGAATTTTGAAGGACACACTTGATTCTCTTGAAACCTTAAATTTTTCCTTCTTGAAAACTTGTTTAAAGTCTTAGAATATGTTTTGAACATATAGAGACTTATTAGTTATGTTTAGGGACTTAAATAGATGCAAAACCTTCAAGTTTAGGCTTTAAAAGGGTAGGAAAAGACCAAAATAACCTTTCTTAAAAAGCTGTCAAAGTTGTCCACGGGCCCATCTATGGCCCATAGAATGTTTCACGTCCCATAGGAACCCATCCATAAACTTTTCGGTAAATGTTAGAGTTTTTGGATAATTCTACGAGCCCAATCTACGATCCGTAGAAGATTCTATGACCCACAGATAGGTCTGTCAAGTCTAGGACTCAAAAATAGACTTGCAAATTGTTTTTCATGAGTTAACAGTACGGTTCGTACTTCAATCCATGACCCGTAAGTAGGTTTCGTAGTTTCAACTCTGCTCTGGTAGTTTGCAATAAAATAGTAGGATATTGTCCTCGAACTAGAGGACTCACCACAACTACAATCTTTTCAAATCCAAGTTAGCCACGTTGAGGATATCGAGGAGCTCTAGTCTCTACATGGTTAAATCATGTAGGCAAAAAGTAGGCATTAGTATTTTTAATGTACTAGTATGTGGGCATGCAATGCACAAAACATGAGTCATAAAACTAGTGAACAACATGATCATTTAGACACATCATTTGAACCATGTAACATAAGATGATGCATGTAGGGGAATAAGATATGTATAAGCAATCTAACTCATGAAAGAACACTTGATCTTAGAATAATGAGGAACATAGGTTACCATGCATAAGTAAAATAGCCATATCTTTTGGGAAAAACTTTGGGTTTACATCAATGAAAAAACCATCTAATATAAATGAAACTCTAGAAATCATAATGGAGGACACCATACATACTTGGAAAGAAATTAATCTGCCTTTATGAGAAATACCAATGCCAATAACAAAGGACCATAACATATGTGAAGAAAACCATGTAAGCTTTAGAGACAATGAGTAATACAACTTTAAGACACCCTAGGATTTATGTCGGCTCTGTGTAGTTTTCAATCTTTCTCGGATGATTTTCACCTTATCCATAGTCTGGTGAACTATGTTTGGCCCAATTAATTTTTCCTCGCCCACCTCGGACCATCCAATCGATGATTTATACCTCCTCCCATAAAGTACCTCATGCTAGACCATCTGCATATTCGAATGGAAGTTATTGTTGTAGGATAACTCAATCAGAGGAAAATGGTCATCCTAATTACCTTTGAATTCAATGGCGTAGGCTCTCAATATATCCTACTAAGTCTGAATAGTGTGCTCATCCTGACCATCAATCTGAGGGTGAAAAGCAATGCTAATATTCACTGTAATGACTCTAAAGGTCATTTTTGATAATTTCAACAAAATTCTCATTTTGCCTTTCCTGAAAGTTTCCTTGGATCATTTTTGGAGAATTAAAAAGTTGAATTTTAAAAATCTTAAAAAAAGTTGGAGTTTTGCAAAAGAAAGAATTTTAGAAGACTTAAAGTTGGAGATTTTGAGTTTTGAGGTCATTTTGTATTTTGAGTGTCAGAATCCAATTCTATTGATTTCATTAGTTTCAGAATGTCAAATATTGTCTAGGGGAACTTGTTGAACTAAATTTAGATTTAAAATGGAGATTTTAGGCCTAAAGTTGCATTTTCAGTTCATTTTTTATCATAGGTTTGACTTCGGTCAACATTTAGAGTTCGGGAACTCGTATTAAAATTTTGACAATTTCAATAGTTCCTGATGGTCAAACTAATGCTAGAAATGACTTCATTATAAGTTTTGCAGCTTTCGAGAATATTTTGAGTGTTTGAGTCTGAAATTAATTTATTTTACTTGCATTGGTAAATGTGTCATGGAAGCCTCTAAATTATTTTCTGATGATTCTGTTGAGTTTGGATCGCTATTTCTAGTATGGTTACATATTCTCTTTGTGAAAGTCTTATTCTTAATGAGTTTCGAGTGCCCATCCTGAGTTTTGATTTTAGTTGCGCATTGCTGGTGCAAGTTTCTGGTGCAACCCCTTCTTACTCTCCGCATTCACGGAGGTGAAACTAGTTCTTCTCCGTGTTCGCAGTCCAGGCCTCTGGTTCTCCTCAGATTTCATGGTCCAGGCCTCTACGTTCGTGGAGGTGAACTTGGTCTTCCTCCGCACTCACAGAGTGTATTTAGTTTCTGAACAGTGCCAGTCACTATAAATACGTTTTAAAACCCAGTTCCTCCATTTTTACATTTCCAAGTTTTATTTAAGAGAGACATTTTATGGGTTTTCAAGGAAAAGTGATTGGGTAAGTATTTTCTAACCTATTGCATTGATTTACATTTATTAATTTGTGATTTTAACTTCAAATTTTGTGATTTAAATAGTGAAATTTGGGGATTTTTGGGACTTTGATTCCTATACTTTAATCATTGATTCCTCTCTCATCTCAACTTCATTTTCAAAACCGTTATCACCGTTGGATTTCTTATTATGAGGAGAACATTTCATCCATGAAATTTCAGTTTTTGGCAACATTTTCCAGCATGGGATTTTTGGACCATTTTACCCTTTTTCTCTGAATTAAGTGATTTTGGTGTCATTAGACTCGTTATGTGATGGTGATATCATGTGTGAATAGATTGTGGTGATTGGGAGTATTAAGGAAGGGAAAACATTGAATTCATCTTGATTTGAGACTTTATTTGAGGCAAGTGGACTCCTAACCTTTTGTTAAGTATGAGTGAATCTTGTATGCTCCTATATGTATAGATTTGAGTATCTGGGGGTAGAATTGTATCATCGTAGGCTTGATCATGATGTTTTGGATAGAAATTTATTTATATGGAGATTTATTGATTTATAAATTAATTCTAGATTTGTGACATGTGTGATCTTGTGAATTGTTCGATATTGATAGCGAGATGGTGCTTATATTGTGACATGATTGATATATTGAGATAATCGTGATGATGAGACACTTGAAAATTAATCGGTTGTCTATTGTTGAGATATATGATATGTATGGACATCTTGCATACTCCATTTCCATGATCATGACTATTTTCCATTGCTACATGTTTGCTTGATGATTTATTGATGATAAAAAGCCAAAAGGAAAATAGTTTTGGCTAGTTTCTAATGAGATTGAGATTTTGATGAAATTGAAAATTGATGTTCTTTAATTGTAAATTGATAATGAATATGTGGAGTACCTCATGTGTGTTAGAGATTTGGTGGTAGGCTCAGAACAGATTGATCCTTATATCTTGTATATTGAGATGCATGGATTGAATTATTATATAAGGTATTCTAATTTCGTAATGTATTTGGTCTTGTGAATCATTTGATATTGATGATATTGAAGCATGAATTTGTGTATCACTTGATGTGTATGTTGAAATAGTGATGGGTCTAAAACTATGTGTTGAATACTTGTGTACTAGTGAGGATTGAAAATTGATTTATATGGACATCTTGCATCATGTCATTGTCATGGACATACCAATTGTGCATTTGTTATGTATTTGCTTGATGATCTATTTAAAAGCCGAAGGGAAATGGTTCTAGCTAGTGAAAAAGAAAAGAAATGAAAAGTCAAAGGGAAATGGTTCCGGCTAGTGCAAAAGAAAAGAAATAAAAAGTAGAAGAAAAATGGTTCCGGTTAGTGAAAAACAAAAGAAATGAAAAGTCGAAGGGAAATGATTCCGGCTAGTGAAAAAGAAAAGAAATGAAAAGCCGAAGGGGAATGGTTTCAGCTAATATTGAAATTTATTTGTTGAAGGGAAATGGTTCTAACAGATACATGGTCCATGTGCGACCCCCATAGGTTCTAACTGAGGCATACAACTATATTTGTCACGACTCAAAATGGGAATGGTGACCTAATTGCGGAAATTCACTTAACAACTAAGACATGCGGAAAATAGGAAATGCATTCAGGAAGCATAAAAGTTGCGGAAGCTAACTCAAAACAGACTTATATAATCAATCAACTAATCCAAGACCTGGTATGATGAGTTCAAGAGCATAACACTAATGTCTGAGTACAAAAATCCCAAAACTATTGTCCAAATGACAAGAAATGAAAGAACAAAAACAAACTAAGTATGACTCCCAGATGATGACACCAGTGATCCTAAATCGAGGCCTCACCAATGAAATAAAGATAACAGTCCGCTAAGCTGAACGATCAACGACCACCACGTCCGGATCCCTGACCACGATCTGCAGGGGGAGAGGACAAGTAGGGGTGAGTACATGGGGATGTACCCAGTAG
>JBCEWC010013125.1:0-15311 GCA_038996855.1 Solanum aculeatissimum
TAAATAATAAAAATAATATATACGGTATGCGGAACCTACCCCTAATATTACCTACTACTAAATTGACTATTAAATCTTTATTTTTCAGCTACAAATTAACCAATCGAGTTTGATTTGACAATGGAGAATTGAATCTGTTAATGGATGAAAAACACAATGATGGTATAATTGAAAATATCATGTCCTAATTGGTAGCATAAGCGAATGATTTTTTAGGAAACAATTACCATTTTTGAAAGATTCTTTACCATGATTTTCTCTAATTTTTTATTTATTACTTGTATTCTATTAATATTTTAAAATATTAAAATACATTAATTAAATGAATAGCACTCAAAATGTAGCTATTTTCAATAAATATTGAAATTGTAGATAAGGAGTCCAATTAAATACTAAAATGTAGTTATTTTGATAAAATTTTAATATTATAATTAATTACCTAACTATACTCACATTCATCTTCTTCGTCTTTTTTTTTGCTTGTTGTATACATATAATTGGTATATATAAATATCATGTTACAATTTTTGAAATTTTCGTATCAAATACAAACAAATAATGTAGTTGATACGAAAGTAATATACGATACACTATATTTATTTAATATTAATGAGTATCAAATACAACATCATTATGTACTTAATACATAATAATAGATGACAAAATATTAGATTTTTGTGTATGTTTGTATCAAATACAACAATGCATGATACACTATTGTGTTTTTGTGTAATCTTATATCAAATATATCCGTGCATGATATAGAATTGGATTATGTGTATTTTTTGTATCAAATGCAACAGTGGTTGACACAATGTTGTGTTTTTGTGTAATCTTACTGTGCATGATATAATATTGAATTTTGTATCAAAATACAACAGTGCATGATAGAATATTAGATTATGTGTAATTTTTTTATTGTTTGGATATTTTCTGTATCGAATACAACAATGACAATATTGTAGTTGATATATGTAAAATATTTATATCTTTTTTTGTATCAAGTACAATAGAGAGGGAGATAAAATGTGCTGAATATGTAAAAAAAATTATAAAATACATCCATTTTTTAAATACAAAACTATATTTCTATCTATTTTATCTCAAATACAATCATACATGACACAAAATCAAGTTGTCTGCTTTTTTTGTTCAATTACAACAAAGATGGGGTATACCATGAGCTGAAGTATGTTTATTTTGGAAAGATACGCCCAATATTTTTTTTTAATTTTGAATTTTGTTTTTTTTTTTTTTGGAATTTTGACTTCTTTTTTTTTTTGGAATTTTGAAAAACTATTACAAATGGAAAAGTTTGATTTCTAAAATTAATATTTGATCCTATGGGAGAGGAGATATTTTTGAATTTTTGAATTGGAGAAACTGTTAAAAAGGAAAGTTTCATTATTAATTAATGCAACATTTCATGGAACTGAAAATTGAATTATACATCTTGTTCCTTTTTTTATATCAACAGAATCAGTAATTAAAGTATCAGATATCAAAGTAATTAAAGTATTCAGACCACTAGTTTTTTAATTAATTTATGTAAATAGTGTAAAAGTAGAGAAAAATGTAATTATCTCTTTACACTATGTGATTTGTGTAAGTTATACTAATTTTAAATTATATGTATTGATATTTAGCTATATTTGAAAAATAAATTATTATTTTTAACTACACACGACAAAAAAAATCATATGAGGATCACATTTTACAATAATTTGTCCTCTGTATTTTTATAATATCAAACAAGCTTATGATTTATTTAAGTTATGCTAATTAATATTAACAAATTATTCACTTAAATACTTGTGTTAATATTATCTCAAACAAAAATATTCAATTGAATAACCTTCAATTATTCAAGTGGTACATCTTTTACATTTAACCATAATATTGCAAGTTTAAATTATGAAAAGGTTCCCATGAAAAAAGGTAAAAGAAATTGAATTAGTTTTAGTGATATTCTTTTTAAATTCATGTATTTGAAAATCATATAAGAAAATAGGTTAATAATAAAAGTACAAGTGTCATTTGGATTAACAATTTTAATTTTGATAAAACAAAAGCAAATATATGCCAATTTACTTCTAAAAAAATCTTAAATATATTTAAATATGTCTTTGCAAGTCTTTTTAATAAGTGAAAATAATTGTTTTTTTTTATAAAAGTTAAAATGAAGCACCACGTTATTGTTAATGACATCTGAAGTACAAACCACATCTTAAAGGGGAAGGGAAAATATAATCCTCACTTGTGTATATTGGTGCGAATATATCCCTTGTTAAAAAAAAATGATGCATATGTAGTTACCCTTTTCGTTAATAAATTTATATTTATATTATATCACATTTACTTATTATTTAATATAACGTACTTTATTTTTATAAATTTCACTTTTTATGAAGATTTACCTATAATAGGTTTTAGGAAGCCTTATTGTAAAAGAGTTGATTACACTAATAATATCTATTATTTAAATTAAGTTTTTTTATATCAATCAAAAATAAAAGCTATAGCCTTCTGGTAAAGTATTAGCAAAATTCATCACTTAATTAATTTTTGTGAAAGGACCTGATATACCTCTTAATTTTGTGATTTAGAGCTGATATGTCTTGTTAAAAAATTATTTACATATACTTATACCGTTATATAAATAATCTAAATATATCTCCCATTATATAAATATCTCAAATATACCCTTTCTCTATTAGTGAAAAAATTAATTTGAAATTAGTTTGTTAAATTTTTGTATAAAAAAATCACGTAGGGATATTCGATAAATAAATCTAGCAAAGTTCAAACGTATATTTGATTCTTTTCAAACGTGAATTTTTGACTATTTTGATTTAACATATAATTTGAATTCTAAGTATCTCTCTTACAAATCTTTTTGTTTATCATTATTTGAGCTTCTTACTTTTTTCATTGTTTAGTGTGAAAACAACAATAATAAAAAGAGAAAAGAGTTAATGGAAAAGGAGGAAAAAGTAGGAAAAAATTAAGTTATTTTTTGGCTATATATATTGCAATTTATTTTTTCGTATTTGAAAAAAATAATCGGGGAATCTATGATAGATTTTAAAAGAAGATGAGTAAAAACATAAATTTGACTATCAAAAACAAATAATTCAAAGTAGTCATAGATCAAAGGCGAAAAAAATAATTCACGTGTAAAAGGATCAAATATACTCTTAAACTTTGCTAAAAGGATCAAATATATCCATACATGGATCTTTTTTAAATTAAGAATCAACAAGTAAATTTAAACTTAATTTTTCCACTTGCGTAAGATGAAAAATGCATATTTTGAATCATTTGTGTAACTGTAAAAACATATTTAAATTACTTTTATAATGAATGTTATGATAATTCTAAATCACAAAATTAAAAGATATATTAGACTACTTATCTTAATCTTTAAGATTTAATGAGCCGTACTTCTAAATTACTTTTATAGATGGAAATTTTCATTTGTAATCATTTTTAAATAGTGTAGATGGGTGGGTGCCTTTGAAAATATTTACCCGTTCATTTTTCTATTATCCAATACAATATTTATTTTGTATAAGACTCTAATGTGTATAAAATCGACACTTTCACATTAGGGAAATTGTTGTGGTAGAGAGTGAAAGAGTGGAGAGAGGAAGATGCTTCTAGAGTGCATTATGCACATATATATCAAAAAATGTTATGATGGTTACTATGTCATAGTTACAATTTTACCCTTGTATGTTTGTTTTAAGTAATATCTTTTATAAAAAATAGATAAAATATCTAAATGTGAAATTACAACAATACCCTTAGTCGTCCTTTGATTTGACTGTTCTATATAGTAGAAAAATATATAAGAAAGATGAAAGCAACATTGAATTTGAGGGAAATTTGAGACATTTCCTCTTGAATTCCTTCATCTTTCACACAAGTCGCCGTCAACATGCCTACCTGACATCGATGGGGTATATTGGTCATTCAACAATATAAATTTCAGAAAAAATTCATAGCTGGCCAGAATCTACTATTTTACGTAACTTTCACCATCTCAAACTTTAGTTCTCCGTACCTACAATAATAGCTCAAACATCATAAATTTGAAAGAAAATCAAATTAAAAATTAGATATGAAGAAATTTCTCAAAATAGTAGATGCTTAGTTGAAGGAAATATTTTAGCTGTGAAACCTAATTTTTTATATGAAACATACGAAACTTGCAAATGAAAAGTGTATAAAAGAACTATAAAACCTAGAAGAAAGAAAAAAAAAATTCGTCAAGGCAAGAGGAGTAAAGTAAACAGTTCATAAGATAAATACGTGTCCCTAAAAGAAGAAAAAAATATACACGTGGTAGTAAAGGTGACAAATTTTATTAGGGTATGTAGCACTATAATCTTTTAATGTTCTTTAAGAAAATTTCTTAATTTATATGATGTTCTAACAACATTAGTGTTAGTATTAGTTAATATTAGTATTAGTATTATTATCGATCTGCTTCAGTTGTAAGAATATTAAAAAAATATTATAAATTAGCAATTTAAAATTTATTTAAAATATATTATACAAATAACAACAACAACATATCCAATGGAATCCCACAGTGAAGTAACATATATCATTTGAAATAATGTAAAAGGTATTATAAATCACGGTAATTATTAACTTAAAATTTTAGAAGACATTAAAAATTTAAATAATTCTTCAAACTTTATTAGTGCCACATAATTGGGATAGAAAAAGTAACATACATTATATGAAATTTATGAAATAGTAATATAAATCATAATAATTAATAATTTAAAATATTTTAAAGGTAAATAAAATTTTGATTGACTGCCAAAACATTATGTGTAACATAAATTGAAACAAATTAAGTAATATATACTGTTTTAAAATTACATAAAATGTATCATAAGTAACAATATTTAATAACTAACATGTTTGACTGTTTTATTTCTTGATCTGTTTATCTATAAATTACCTTTTATTTCTAATGTTAATATTATTAATAGGAAAAAAACAAATACCTTTGAATTTTAAAAAATGAACAGTACCAAAAATAAATATTACAAAATTCAAATATTAATTATTGGGCCCGTATAGAGCATGAGATTATTAAATTTTTAAAAATGAACCGTACCAAAAATAAATATTACAGATTTCAAATAATAATTATTGGGCCCGTGCAAAGCATGGGCTTCCCTTTTTCTAGTCTGGTTATATCTAAGAAAGGTAAAAACACACGTGTAACTACCCATTAGGTCGTTATTAATATTAAAGTGTCTTATACAATAACAGATTCATACCGTATAATTTTAATGGATATTTTGGAGTATTCGTTAACTTCCGTTATTTATATAAGAGGTAATTTTGAATAACTAATTTAGTTGGTGGGTTAAATTAATAATTTAGTTAACAATCTATATCTTTCATTTTATATTTATTAAAAATAGGTAAACAGGATTGATCACTTTTAGTATATAAAATAAATAAATAAATAAGTATTTTTTTTTAAAAAGGAAAAAATATATAATATAACAAGAAAGGGCTGCGTCAAGAAAGTGAAACATAAAGAAATCTAAGGGAAAAAGGACGAGACGCTGCAAAGTCGAACATAGAAGAAAAAAAAGAGAAAGTAAGTTCCAATTTGATTTATATATAGTGATAATGAAGTGGGTCAAGTAGATGATCCTCGGAGTCCAACATGCCGCGTCAAGTAGAGTCTTATTCATGGATGTGATGCGCGTCATGCCTATGAGCGAGAGGCTACGACGATGTTTTAGGAATTGTCTCACTTCCTTGTCTCTTATGTCGTGCTATGAACTGTTTTATAAGGTTTCCTGAACTGTTGATATTCTTGTCACTCTTTCAGAAGATGCCTCCATGAAGAGCTACTCTCCGTAGACAGGCTCCAGCTATGAGGAACAATCTCCCCAGGAGCCTATAGGGGAGCAAGTGACTCATGTTGAATTTCGAAATATTGTTGCTATGTTGGCCCAAGTGGTGACCAATCAGGCCCGGGCGACTAATCCTACTCATGGTAACACCCCAACCTCTAGGGTGAGGGACTTCACTCGGATGAACCCTCTAGAGTTCTTTGGTTCAAAGATCGGCGAGGATGCCCAAGACTTTGTTGATGAGCTCACTAAGGTGTTGAATGTCATGGGTGTGAGTTCTGAGGAGAAAGCTGAACTGACTGCTTATCAGTTGAAAGATGTGGCTCAGGTGATGTACAATCAGTGGTTGGGTTGAGAGGGTTGCTGATGTTAAGGTTGATTGGGAGGAGTTCAAGTTTGCTTTTCTAGACCGTTTCTTCCCTCTTGAACTTAGGGAGGCCAAGATGATCGAATTTATTAACCTCAAGCAAGGTGGCATGTCTGTGAGAGACTATTCTCTCAAGTTCACCAAGCTCTCAAAGTATGCTCCCATGCTAGTTGTTGATCCCCGTGCTAGGATGCACAAGTTTATTTTTGGGGTCTCTAATTTAGTAGTAAAGGAATGTCGCACCGCTATGCTTATTCGGGAGATGAATATTTCCAGGCTTATGACATATGCTGAATAGATTAAAGGGGAGAAACTCAAGGAGAGGAGGGCGAATAATTCTAAGAGGGTCTGGTATGATAGTGGGTTCTCTAACTCCAGGAGTGGTGGTGGAAATGGTCAATTCCAACAAGGTCAAGACTCGAATGTAAGGTTTACCGATGCTAGGGTGACCCCTCCCAAGGCACAAATTAGGAGTGGACTATTGCCTCCTCAATGTGACCAATGTGGGAGAAATCACCCGGGTGAATGTAGAAGGACCTCGAGTGCCTGCTTTGGGTGTGGTAGCAAGGATCATCAGGTTGTTGATTGTCCCAAGAATGCAAATGAGGGTCAAGTGATTCCAAATGGTCAGGGACAGCCGAAGGCTCAAGTTGGTGGTGTCTCCAAAAACAATTGATTCTATGCTCTTCATACCAGACAGGAGGTGGATGATACTCTAGATTTTGTGACCGATATGTTAAAAGTCTTTGATTTTGATGCTTATGATTTGCTTGATTCAGGTGTAAATTTATCTTTTGTGACTCCTTTGTTGGCTGTTAAATTTGGTTTGAGTCCTGAAACCTTGAGGGAGCCTTATTCGGTCTATACTCTCATGGGTGAGTCTATTATTACACGAAAAGTGTACCGTGGTTGTCCTATTTTAGTCTTGCATAAAATCTTCCCCGGTGACCTTGTAGAGCTTGAGATGTTCGACTTCAATATTATTCTCGGGATGAATTGGTTGCATGCGCCATATGCCTCGGTGGATTATAAGACTAGACAAGTCAGATTTCAGATTCCAAATGAGCCTGTTTTGGAATGGAAGGGTAGTGACTCCGTTGTTAAGGGTCGATTTATTTCCTATCTCAAGACTCGAAAAATGATTTTTAAGGGGTGCATCTATCATATTGTGAGGGTTAGAGATGTGGAGACTGAGTCACCTACTCTTGAATCGGTTCTGGTGATTAATGAATTTCTGGATGTGTTTCCCAAGGACTTACCCGATATTCCTCCTGAAAGAGAGGTGGATTTTGGCATAAATCTCCTTCTGAATACTCAACCTATTTCCTTTCCTCCTTATCGTATGGCCCTGACTGAACTAAAGGAGTTGAAGGATCAATTGAAAGACCTATTGGAGAAAGACTTTATTAGGTCAAGTATTTCACCTTGGGGGTACTCCCGTGTTGTTTGTAAGGAAGAAGGATGGGTCGTTTTGAATGTGTCTCGACTATCGACAATTGAACAAGGTGAACATCAAGAATAAGTACCTGTTACCCGGAATAGACGACTTGTTTGATCAACTTCAAGGAGCCACCCACTTTTTAAAAATAGATCTTCGTTCGTATTACCATCAATTGAAGGTGAGGGAGTGTGATACTCCTAAGACAACCTTTCAGACTCGGTATGGATATTTTGAATTTATGGTGATGTCGTTTGGTTTGACCAATGCCCTGAAGGTGTTTATGGACCTTATAAATCGGGTGTTCAAGCCTTTCCTTGACAATTTTGTTGTTGTCTTTATTGATGATATCCTGATTTACTCCTGAAATGAGCGGGAGCATATGGATCACTTAAGGTTAGTGCTTCAGACCTTGAGGGAGAAAAAGTTATTTGCCAAGTTTAGAAAATGCAAGTTTTGGTTAGGAAAAGTTTCTTTTCTTGGTCACGTTGTGTCTGGTGATGGTATTAAGGTTGATCCCAAGAAGACCAAAGCGGTAAAAAATTGGCCTAGACTGTTGACCCCTTCAGATATTCAAAGTTTCCTTAGGTTGGCTGGTTATTATTGGAGGTTTGTTAAGGGATTCTCTTTCATTGCATCCCCATTGACTAAGTTGACTCAAAAGAAGGTCAAGTTTGTGTGGTCAAATGAGTATGAGAAGAGCTCGGCTCTTGTGTTGACTTTACCAAATGGATTAGATGGGTTAGTGTTATATAGTGATGCTTCACAGATTGGATTGGGATGTGTACTTATACAACATAGTAAGGTGATAGCTTATGCGTCTCAGTAATTGAAGGTGAATGAACAAAACTACCTCATCCATGATCTTGAGTTGGCGACGATGGTATTTGCTTTAAAGATTTGGAGATATTACTTCTATGGGGTTCATGTATATGTTTTCACCAAGCATAAGAGTTTGCAATGGGTGTTTACCCAAAGAGATCTAAATTTGAGACAAAGAAGATGGCTGGAACTACTTACGGACTATGACATGAGTGTCCTACATCATCTTGGCAAGGCGAATGTCGTAGCAGATGCCCTTAGTTGACTGTCCATGGAAAGTGTGTCTCATGTTAATGAAGGAAAGAAAGAGTTGACAAGGGATGTGCACCATTTGGCTAGGTTTGATGTTAGATTGACTTACTCTGATGATGGCGGTATTCTTGTTCAAAATGGTTCTGAGTCTTCTGTGGTTATTGATATCAAGGCAAAACAAGATTTGGATCTTTCTTTAGTTGAACTGAAAAAGTTAGTTGCCGAGAAGAAGATAGAGATTTTCTTCCAAGGGGAAGATGGTGTGCTATGGTACCAAGACCGATTATATGTTCCGAATATCGATGGCCTTAGGGAGGTGATCATGAGGGAGGCCCATAACTCCCAATATTCTATTCATCCGAGATTCACTAAGATGCATCGAGATTTAAGGGAGGTGTATTGGTGGCATGGCATGAAGAAAAACATAGCCATGTTTGTGTGGGAATGTCCGAATTGCCAACAAGTAAAGGTAGAACACCAAAGTCTCGATGGCTTGACTCAAGATATTGAGATTCCTACTTGGAAGTGGGAAGATGTGAACATGGATTTCGTAGTTGGGTTGCCCCGTACTCGTAAGCAATTTGAATGTATATGGGTTATTATCGATCGAATGACCAAGTCGGCTCACTTTCTATTGGTCAAGACTACTTACAATGCCGAAGATTGTGCTAATTTGTTTATCCGAGAATTGGTGAGGTTGCATGGTATACCTATGTCTATCATATCGAATCGTGGTACACAATTTACTTCTCACTTTTGGAAATCGTTTCAAAGAGGGCTTGACACTAAGGTTAAATTGAGCACTGCTTTCCATCCTCAAATTGATGGGCGAGCCAAGAGGACAATCCAAACTTTGGAGGACATGTTGAGAGCGTGCGTGTTGGAGTTTAAAGGAAATTGGGATGATCATCTACTACTCATGGAGTTTGCCTACAATAATAGTATTCATGCTAGCATTGGTATGACTCAATTTGAAGCTTTGTATGGTAGAAGGTGTATATCCCCGGTGGGATGGTTTGAGTTGGGTGAGATGGCATTAATAGGCCCGGATTTGGTGATTGAAGCTACGAAAAAGGTGAAGCTGATTAGAGAGACGTTGAAAATAGCTCAAAGTTGCCAAAAGTCTTACTCGGATGTTAGGAAGAGAGACCTTGAATTTTATGTGGGTGATTGGGTTTACATAAGGGTGTCATCTATGAAGGGTATTATGCATTTTGGTAAAAAAAGGTAAGTTGTGTCCTCGGTATGTCGGGCCATATGATATTTTTGAGCGAGTTAGCAATGTGGCTTATAGATTGAAGTTGCCTTCAGATATGAGTTCCATTCATCCGGTGTTCCATGTGTCAATGTTGAGGAAGTTGATTGGTGACCCTAAAATGATTGTACCCTAGGAGGGTGTTATGGTTGATGAGAACTTGACTTATGAAGAGGTGCCGGTTCAAATCTTGGATAGGCAAGTGAAACGACTTCGCAGAAAGGAGGTAGTTTCAGTTAAAAGTGCTTTAGAGGAATAACATATGGAGAGTGCTACATGGGAGGCAGAGTCGAACATGATGAGGTGATATCCCTATCTCTTTCAATCTGCTCAAGCCTAAGGTACTAGGTTCTATCCTTTCCGAATGGTCCTAATTCTTTATTCTTTGAGTTTCATGGCTTGTCATGTATACATGTGTACAAACAATAATAATTTGAATGGTATTTTGACATGAGTTTTAAATGACTTTATGATTTTCAAATGATGAATGATGCATTATGTTTTATATTGAAATGTTTCTTGTTTAAGTCAAGCCTTTCAAGCCTTGTTCTAGCCCACTCAAGGACAAATATTTCCAAAGGGGAGATGAGGTAATGACCCATAAAATTTTGAACCTTGTGATGTTGATTGAGGTCTGATTTGAACCTACCATGGTTGGTTAAAGAGCTGTATGAGTCTCTCTTGAATAGCCGTATTCAAAGAAAGAGTATTGGTTAAGTTTTGCTTGACGCCTTATTGAAGTACTGACTTTAAAAAGCCATATCTCTGAGAACGGATAGAACTGGGAAAGACATGACCTATCAAATTGAAGATCTTTGAGTTATATTTCCAACGCACTTGATTTTACTTGATTCGGAGTTCGTATGAAGAAGTTATCACCTTTTTGGTGAGACTGCCTGCACAAGAATTCGTTTCTAGAAATTTGGTTAAGGCACTGCCCCATGGTGGCCTTCACAGGCCGTGTGTCACCTCATAGTCTATGAAGTAGCCCGTGTGACCTCTCACGAGGCGTGGTAAGGTTTTTTGGGATGGCCTTGATCTAAGGATTGGTTCTATGTATAAGGTTAACGTTTCAAAAATTACGTCATTGATAAATAGAGGTTCACAGGCCGTGTGAGGCCTCATGGCCCGTGAACCAGTCTGTGTAAGGGTGACAACCAAGGACCTGGACCAAGTAAGGCTCCACGAACCACTTGTGAAGCCGTCCGTATGGTTGCGGGAAGGAAATTTTTCTAAGTATGGAATCTCTCATGGACCGTTGGAAGGATCAACTTTAACTGGTCATATCTCTTAACATAAGACGAACTTGGTGTCCCATTACATATCAAATTGAAGCTCTTTGAATTAGCTTTTCAACAAAATTGGTTTCACTCAATTCTGAGTTTGAAGTAAAATGTTATGCCTATTTTTGTAGGGATTGCCTGTGCTGAGTCAGTGAGCCTCACGACCCGTGAAACCGTCTGTGAGAGCTACGGGTTAAAATTACAAGTTGTGTTTTATTGAGGTATTTTTGATAATTTGACCCATTCCCAAGGTCTTTTATGACCTTTAAACCTATCCTAAGCCCCCATCAAATTCTTCCAACACTTAGATTATTTTCAAACTCTCTCTTCCAAAGGCTCTCTTCCTAGTGTAGCTTGAAGGTTGGAATTGGAATTCAAAGGAGTCTTCTTCTTCAATCTCTCTTATCTCTAAAGCTTCTTGATTATCAAGGTATGTGATAATTTATTCATGGCTCCTTTCAATCATGAAGCCCCAAATGAATTTCTTCAATTGATTTTATGAAATTATGCTTACTTTGAAATTGGGTCTTTAAATTTATGAATGATTTAATTAAATTGAAGTATGGGATATATTTAATTGTTAATTTTAAAGTGAATTAAGCCCTAATTTTTTGAATTCCATTGGATTTATGAAGGTTCAATTATGCATGTCCCTTTAAACTTTAAGACTATGCATGGATAATGTTAATTGAGTTTCAATTGTTGATTTCACTTTTAATTATTCATGGATTCTTCCTATTATGAATTTAAGTTGCAAATTCTAATTTTCCATGATATTCTCATCATCATTCATGACATATACGTACTTGAAACTTGATTTTGATGAAACTCTTAATATGAGCTTAGTTCCACCTTGGCTTGACTTGACTTGATTTTTGTATGACATGGGATATGACTAGAATGTGATCACATAATGTCTATTATTTGTCTCTTTGAGCAATTATGGGTGTTTAAACCAATATTATATGATTTGAATGAGCTACTCCTATGCATTGACCCTTGCATTTGATACTTGAACTCTTGTTTGGCTTTTTAGCCTAAATATGAAAAAGACTTGAATTACGTTTTGGCTTTTTAGCCCAACCTTGCATTGCATTGATTTAAAAGTACTTATCCTTCGTTTGAAAGCATGTATATGAATATGTATTCTTGTGGGATGATGACCGAGCACTGAATGGGATTGGAGTAGTAAGTGGGCTATCCCCAAGGATCCCACTCCTTTCTCTTGAACTATATGCTAGCATAGGTATTTTGATATGATATGATTTGAAAATCCTTCTGAAAAGACTGGGTCGTAAGGAAGGTGGCCATCACAATGAAAAGACCGGGTCGTAAGGTTTGGTGTGACTACCCTTGGCAAGTAGTCACCCTAATCTCAATGCGAGGGCTTGACATCGGGAGTTCATGAATTGATTCACATAGATTGTGATGTCGGTTACGTCTCATCCCCTTTACTATAAGCATTATGACACTTCATGCATCATGGACTTCATGACATATTGATATACTATTCTTTCCTACATTCCCCTTCTATATATATGTGCCTTTGTCATCTAACTTGTTTTGTAGGTTCATATTCATATGCATTGCATGCCCGCATACTTAGTGTATTATATGTGCTAACCCATACTCTTAATCTACATAATCTAACCATGTAGGGACCGAAGACAATATTTATCCACCTTTGGATGGTTAGCTTGGTGATCTTGGATTGTTGCTAGTGGTGATCCCTTTACTTCAAGGGCAAAACCCACCTTCTTCTATCTTATGTTTTTTCATGTCTTGTCTATCTTATCTTATGACTTGAGGGTGAGCCCGGATTATATCGTGGACCCCGTCTTATTCTATGTAGAGGCATTGGTAGACATATTAGATTCTATTGTACGCCCGTATTATATGGTTGTTTGTGATACTATGACAATATAATGCCTTGACTATGATTATGTTTATGTTATTATGACTTGATTTAATGGGAATGTGCTTATGTGGAAAGTCCCAAGTCCCTCCTTGCCCCCATAGCTTGAGCCATACTTACCCGTTCCTTCGAACGTATTTGTTATGTGCTACGTGATTCATGCAAATCCCTTCCCCGATGACATCCCCATAGCT
This sequence comes from Solanum aculeatissimum, assembly GCA_038996855.1. Classification (NCBI taxonomy): domain Eukaryota; kingdom Viridiplantae; phylum Streptophyta; class Magnoliopsida; order Solanales; family Solanaceae; genus Solanum; species Solanum aculeatissimum. Next base: position 13,421 of record JBCEWC010013125.1, read on the forward strand.
TGAGTCCAAAGCCCATAATCCCTTAGAATTATGTGCTACTTGTTATATTATGCGCTTTTGAACCAATGATGTTAATGCTAAGATGGCTTGTTGAGGGCTTTCGGGTTTCCATTCGCCATGTCACATCTAGGCCCTACTCACAGGTCGTGACACAACTCTAACCAATCGTCGGTATATCAGATTTCAGGGTGAGATAACCTTCTAGCTTGTGTTGGATTCTATCAGTTATGACATGATGTCCTTAGTTTTCAGACATAAACTATTTTATTTATTTATTTTAGTGTTGCTACTCTTAGACTTAGTATTTGAGATTAGATGTCCTTGATGTGATGTATTTTAGGTTTTAGAAATGCTGTGTAATAGACATAGTGATTTTGTTATTTTTATTTTATAAATTTGAGCTTTCGTATTATCATTGTACTTCATAAGTTGAACTTCTAATACAGGTTGGGATTTGTATCATTGGTTTGCCCACTTAGGAGGTTAAGTGTGGGTGTCACTCATGACCCACTGTGGCTCATGACAAACTTGGTATTAGAGCTTTAGGTTCAGTGATCTCGTCACATAAGGACAAGTCTAGTAGAGTCTCGAAAAATTGTACGGGTACACCTTTACTTTTCTTCGAGAGGCTACAAGACCGTAGAAAAATTCACTTCTTTATTTCTTTTGTGCTATTACTTGAATCCAATTGGTATCTGGGTGATACCAATTGGTATCTGATATTTTTTACACTCTAAATCATGCAAACAAGTTACTTTCTAAGAAACTTGTCCAAATTCTTGTGTTTGCCTAGATTTGTTCGACTATCTCCCATACTTAAAGTGGTTGGAACAGAAAAGCCCAGATCCTTATTAATAAGTGTAAAAACCCAGAAAATTTTGAAATCTCCTTATGATTGGCATTGTGTGATGTAATACCAGTCATGGTTCAGTTTTGGTGGCCACGGGTTGAGTTTAAGTGGCCGAATGCAATTTGGGCTAGTTGGTGGCCTAGAGAGACAGTTTTGACAGTGTACTTCAAACAGTTATCACTTTTGATGTGGGATGAACCATGTGGGATACTAAATATCAAATTTAAACTCTTTGAGTTAGCTTTGCAACACAACTGGTTTCACTCAATTTTGAGTTCGGATGAGGGAGATATGACCCAAACAGTGAGACTGTCTAAACTTCGGAAGCCATTGGAAATAGGCTCAGAAATGTTGCAAAGGAAGGGGCCACGGGCTGTGAAACTTTGTACAGATCATCTAGGGTCTCGTAAAGTGTTCCAGTGAGCTAGGGATGGCCTGGAACCACCCCTAAGCCAAGTCTAAGTCAACGGAACCTTGGACGGTCCGTTTGGACCCAAATGGCTCGTGTACTGCCTCGTGAAGTGAGGAAGTAGCTTGGCTAAGCCAAGGCTGATATTTGTGATGCTAAGTATGGGCTGACGGGACCTTACACGGCCAGTTACACCTTAGATGGTCCATCAACTGGCTCGTGAAGTGTTACAGAGAGTCTTCCGAGAGTTCGCGTTGGAAAAATTGGCTAAGGAATGTTTGATGGCAGGGGTTGACGGGCCATTCGCTGTTTGACGGGAACTGTAGCACCATTTGACATTGCTTATTTTTGGAATGTTGCGTTTCATTAATGGTATCTTCGTGATTTAACATTTCTCTAAGCCCCTTTTTGGTACCCTAAGGTCTCCTAAACCCCTAAATCATTCTCCAAACCCTCATTCATCCATTCAAACTCTCCTATACTCTCTCTTATGATCCTAAGACTCTCTTGGCCTCCATTGAAGCTAGCTTGTAGAAATTGGGGAAGAATACCTTAATTAAGTTTGATATTGTAGATTGTTGGTGAAATTAAGGTATGTGGGACTTGATTCAAGGATCCTCTTTCATCCTTGA
>JBCEWC010013126.1:0-15311 GCA_038996855.1 Solanum aculeatissimum
TTAGCTTTCGCGCTTCCGAACCGATGATGTGTGTAATGATGCTATGATGGCTTGATCGAGGGTCTTCGGGTCCTCTTCCGCCATGTCACATCTAGGCCCCCTTTCTGGGTAGTGACATCACGACATCTGGAGCTTCTCCATCTCCTGTCGGGCATGAAGAGCATAGAACCTATTATTTATAGGAGCACCACCAACTTGAGCCTTCGGCTGCCCCTGACCAACTGGAGTTACTTGATCCTTCTTCGAGTTCTTTGGACAATCAACAACTTTGTGGTTCATACTTCCACACCCAAAGCAAGCATCCGAAATCTTCCTACACTCGCCCAAATAATTCCCTCCACACTGGCCACAACGGGGAGGCCATGGTCCACCCCCAACTTATGCCTTAGGAGGAGATACCCTAGAATTGGCAAACTTTATGTCTGAATCTTATCCTTGATGGAATCGTCCATGTCTACCACCACTCCTAGAATTGGTGAATCCACCATCAAATTGAGCCCTTTTAGGATCATGCATCCTTCTCTCCTTGAGTTTCTCTCCCTCAATTTGTTCAGCATAAGTCATAAGCCTGGAGATATCCATGTCTCGAATAAGCATAGCGGTGTGACATTCCTTCACCTCCAAATCAGAGACCCCAGAAATAAACTTATGCATCCTTGCATGGGGATCCGCCACTAGCGTGGGAGCATAATTTGAGAGTTTGGTGAACTTGAGAGAATACTCCCTCACAGACATGCTACATTGCCTGAGGTTAATGAATTTGTTCATCTTGGCCTCCCAAAGTTCAAGAGAGAAGAAACAATCCAAGAAAGCATACTTAAACTCTTCCCAATCAACATTAACATCAGTGACCCTCTCAACCAACCACTGATTATACCACACCTGGGCCACATCCTTCAACGGATAAGCAAAAAACTCAACCCCCTCTTCAGAACTAATACCGATGATAGTCAACACCTTAGTGAGCTGATCAACAAACTCCTGAGCATTCTCATCAGCTTTTGAACCACAAAACTCCAAAAGATTCATTCGGGTGAAGTCTCTCACCTTAGAGGCCGGAGTGCTACCATTTGTGGGATCAGTTGGTCGGGCTTGATTAGTCAACACTTGGTCTAACATAGCAACCACATTCCAAAATTTAGCATATGTCACTTGTTCCTCCAAAGGCTCTCGAGGAGCCTACTCCTCATAGACCGGGGCATGTCTAGGGAGAGAGCTCTTCGTGGAGGAATCTTCTGAAAGAGTGAAAATAACACCCATAATTCAGGAAAACCTAATGAACAGTTCATAGCACGACATAAGAAATAATGAAGTGAGACAATTCCTATAACGTCGCCATAGCCTCCCATTCATAGGTATAGCGTGCATCATACCTATGAATAAGACTCTACTTAACATGGCATGTTGGACTCCGAGGATCATTTACAAACCTAGGGCTCTGATACTATCTTTTTCACGACCCGAAGGTAGGGCCTAGATGTGACATGGCAAAAGATAACCCAAGAGTCCTCAATCAAGCCATCCAAGCATCATTGCACACATCATTGGTTCGAAAGCCCTTAACAACATCGATAGCACATAATTCTAAGAAACTCCAGGACTTTGGACTCAAGCTATGGGAATGTCATGGGGAATGGAATTATCATGAATCACATAGCACATAACAATTACATTCTAAGGGGCAGGTAAGTAAGACTCAAGCTATGGGGGCAAGGAGGGGCTTGGGACTTTCTACATAGGCAGATTCTCAGCCAACCAACCATAATAGCATAAGCGTGATCATAACAAAGCATAAATAGTCAAAGTATCTCCTATAAGCACATAATACGATGTATAATAGAGTCTGATATGTTCAACAATGCCTCTACATAAAATAAGACGGGGCCACAACATATTCCGGACTCATCCTCAAGACATAAGATAAAGTAAGACATAATAAAACATAAGGTAGAGGAAGGTGGGTTTTGCCCTTGAAGTATAGGGATCACCACTAATAGAAAATCCAAGATCTCTACTAAACGTCCAAAGGTGGATGAATGTCGTCTTTGGTCCTTACATGGTTATCATGTAGACAAAGAGTATAGGTTAGAACATAGAATGCACTAAGTATGCGGGCATGCCATGCACATGAACATGAATGTATAACATAAACTAGATGACAAGGGAACGTGTATATATATAGGAGTATATAAGAAAGGAAGAATATTGTATCAATATTCCATGATGCATGAATGCAAACCTATATATTCATAACGGGGATGTGACCTCAACCGACAACAAGAGAGACTAAGCAAGCTACTACTTGGAATTGGGCTACTTTCCAGGTAGATCCCAAGTCACCCTAAACAGGGGAAACAAAACAAGTCATCCCACCATGGGGAAATCCCATGTTGGCACATGGTTTGACGAAAAGGAGTATGGACCCTTGGAGATAGTCCACCCCAACTCTAATCCCTCGGTGCTAAGTCTCATCCCACAGGCATACATATACATATACATATACAAGCTTTCAAATGGAGGTTCAATACTTTGAATCAATGCCAATGCAAAATTGGGCTAAAAAGCAAAATCATAATTTAAGTCTTTCTATAATTAGGCTCAAAGGCCAAACAAGAGTCCAAGTACCAAATCAAATATCAATTCATAGGAGTATCTAATTATAACAAGTACAAGATGGTGTAAACACCCAATATGCTCATATAGTCAAGTCAAGACAAGATGTGATTACATTCTAGTCATATCCCATGTCTTACAAAGATCAAGTCAAGTCAAGTGGGTCAAAGCCCATATCAAGAGTTTCATCAAGTCAAGTCTCCATGCTCATGAATGCAAATGCATGAGTGATAAATAAATAACATGGGTAATTGATATCAATATTTAAATCATAATAATAAAATAGATTCATAATTAAATCATAAGAAAATCAACAATAAAAATCATAATTCATACTACCCATGCTTGAATTGAAGAATTAAAGGGATATGTATATTTGAACATTCATAAATCCAATGGAATTCAACAAATTAGATCTTAATTCACCTTAAAATCAATAATTAAACAGATCCCATACTTCAACTTAATCAAATTATTCATAATTTAAAAGACCCATTTGCAAAGTGAGTTTGAAATTCATAGAAATTGAAGAAGAAGAAGAAGAAGAAGAAGAAGAGTTTGGGTCTTCATGGTTGAAAGGAGAACCATGAAGGAATCCCACATACCTTGATAACTAAGAAAAACAAGAAGAATTTGATAAAGAATTGAGACTTCCTTTGATTTTCAAGCCTGTTCTTCAATGGAGCTTGAGAGTAATTGAATGTAATTAAAGGGATTTGAATTGAATAAGAGTGAAAAGGGCTAAATCCGAAGTTTAGGAGGGCTTAAAATGATAAAAACGACCTTAGGAATAGTTAAAAATTATAATTAAACCATTAATAAAATGAGGAAGAAAAACTGGAAAGGTCACTGATAAAGTACACTACACAGACCGTGTAATGAGTCACAGTCCGTGAGCCCTGCCTTGAGGCTTCACTTGAAGACAAGTATCAATCTAGCAACTGATAGGAAAATTTGAAATGTCACCCACACGGTAAACTACATAGATCGTGAAGGTCCATACGGTCTGTGAGCCTCTCCCGTGAAGCCACACCTAGAAACAACTTTGCCCTTGAAGATTCCATACTCAGAAAAATTCTCCTCTCGCAATGGCACGGCCAGGCACACGAGCCGTGAGGCTCCACACAGATCATGAGGTGGTTCGTGGGGATTCCCTTGGCTCAGAGCCTTGGTAGCTGGCTGGTACACCACATGGACACATTCATGGATCTTAAGACTCCACACGACCCGTGAACTCCACCTTTAACTCGACGTAATTTTCGGAACATTAACCTTATACATCGAATCGATCTGTAGTCCAAGTCCATCTCGAAATACTTTACCACGCCTTGTGGGAGGTCACACGGCCTGCCTCACGGACTGTGAGGCCACACATGGCCCGTGAGCCTGCCGTGAGGCAGTGCCTTAGCCAATTCTCCTCTTCCCTTTTCCAGAATGCTTCCCAGTAAAGGTAGTCTCACTGTAAGAGCCATAACTCTCACATGCGGACTCTGAATTGAGTGAAACCAAGCGCGTTGGAAACATAACTCAAATATATTCAATTTGATAGGTCGTATCCTACACAGTTCATCCCTTACCAAGAGATATGGTCATTTAAAGCCAGTACTCCCATGAGACATCAAGCAAAACTCAACCAATGCGATTTCTTCCAAGACAGTCATGCAAGAGAGACTCGAAAAACTCATAAGATAACCAATATAGGTTCAAATCAGGTCTCAATCAAAATCACAAAGTTCAAGAATTTCTGGGTTATTACATTCCACCACCAGCCCTAGAGTTGGAGAACCCACCATCATAATGAGCTCTCTTAGAATCATTCACCCTCCTCTCTTTGAGTTTCTCCCCCTCAATCTGTTAAGTAAAAGTAATAAGCCTAGAAATGTCCATATCTCAAATAAGCATACCCATACAACACTATTTCACAACAAAATCATAGATCTCAGAAATAAACTTGTGCATTCTTGCAAAGGGGTCAGCCTCCAACATAGGAGCATACTTTGAGAGCTTCGTGAACTTGAGGCATAATCCCTCACACTCATACCACCTTGTTTGAGATTGATAAATTCTATCATCTTGGCCTCTCTTAGCTCAAGAGGGAAGAAATGGTCCAAAAAAGTAAACTTAAAATCTTCCCAACCAACCCCATTATCAACAACCCTCTTCATCAACCATTGAGTGTACCACACTTGAGCCACATCTTTTAATTGATAAGCAGCTAGTTCAACTTTTTCCTCTGAAGTCACCTCCATAACATTCAATACCTTAGAGAATTCATCGATATATTTCTGGTCATCCTCATCAACTTTTGAAACATAGAACTCTAGAGGATTCATCTAGGTAAAATCTCTTACTCCGGCAGTTGGAGTAGGAGCATAAAGAGGAGGATTGGCCTACCTAGCCTTGTTAGCTATTGTTTGAGCTAGCCTAGTAAGGGTTGTACGAAGCTCCTTTGGAGTAATTGGCTCCTCCACGGGATCTTGAGGGACTTATTCCCTAGCAATAGGAGCCAATCTCGATAAGGGAGCTCTTATTGGAGGCATCTTTTAAAAGAGTATCAAGGACATTGTTAAAGTTAAAAAATCTTAATACAAGGTCCATAGCATGACATAAGAAATGAAGAAGTGAGACAATTCCTAAAATATCATCATAGCCTCCCATTTATAGGTATGGTGCACTTTGCACCCATTAATAGGACTCTACTCAATGAGGCATATTAGACTCTGAGGATCATTTTAAAACCTTAGTACTTTGATACCAAGCTTGTTATGACCCGAGCCTAGGGCTTAGGAGTGACATGGAAAATGGGAACCTGAGAGTTCCTAAATAAACCTAATAGCATACATACGCACATCATCAGTTTAGAAATGCATAGTTATACATTAAGTACATTATTCTACAGGGCGAGTAAGTATGACTCACTATATGGGAATGTTATAGGGATAGGGATTTACATAGATTCACATAGCACATAGCACATAAAGGGACAAGTAAGTATGACTCACGCTTTGGGGATAGAAGGGACATAGGATTTCCAACATCAACACATCAAATCACATCATACTTATATCATCCATTTATAATACATAACCAAAGCATCTCAAGAATACATATAACATACTCATACAAAAAACTTCATGATGTCCAACATTGCCTCTAATATAGAATAGGACAGGGTCCAAGACATGTCCCAGGCTCACCCTCAAAATAAAGGCTAAATCTTCATAATATATAAAGGTAGATAGAAGGTTTCTTGTCCTTGGATGATAGGACTTTTCATAAAAAAATTCTTTATCAATCAAGGTAGACGTCAAGTGGTAGAAGACGATAGTCTCTGGTCCTTACATTATTAGATCATGTAGGCAAAAGAGTATGCATTAGTACGTTTGAATATACTAAGTATATGGGCATGCAATTCATATGAACATAATAACTTATAAATCAATGTTAGATGACAAGGGCACATTTATAGAAAGACATATATATAGGAAAGATTATAATATCAATATGCCATGAAATCCATGATGCATGAATGCCATAGTATTGTAACACCCTTCACGGTTTTAAGCTTGGAAAAAAATAAAGACAGAAATCCCTGAATGTTAGACTCTATGAGCCCATCTACTGCCCGTAAAGTAATCCACAGGTCGTAGGTGACCTGGTGGAAACTGCTAGGAAAAGATAGAATTTAAAGGGGTCAATGGAACTGTCTACGAAGTAACATATGAGACGTAGAACATTCTACGGCTCGTAGACTATTACCGTGGAAAGGGACAAAAGGAACAAAAAATCTATCTAAGAAAGGAAGCATGTTACAAGGACTCTACGACCCATATGAGTTTCTACAAGTCATAAGTGTACTCATGGGGAATTCTAATAGAAAAACTTTATGACATACTAGTCTACGATAAAAGTTACTAGGTATAAGTCATTCCACGGCCCGTAAGAGGGTTCTCGTGGATGGCTACGACAGTTCTTAGTGAAGGGTATTTTTTACTTTTTTAGTGCATCTAAGTCCTAAAATATGTCATTTTAGTCCTCTTAACTACCATAACCGACCTAGTCCATATAATTCTTATCCTCCAAGACATTCAAAGACTCTAACTTTCAAAATTTCCTCAAGGGTTTTCAATATTTCTCTCTCTAAGTGAAGGGCTTCATTGAAGATAAAGCTCAAAGATTGAGTAAGGTTTGTTTTCTAGATTTCTCACCTCAATCATAGGTATCCTAATCAAGGTATGTAGGGCTTCATTCATGGATTAGTTTCATCCATGAAGCCCAATCCAAAACCTTCTTTTTATAAAACTTTTATGATGAGTTCTTATGGGCTATTAAACTATAATTCCTAATGCATGAAATATAATTTCTAAATAATGATTAAGTCTATTTATGCATGAATTATGATGAATTTTATTATGCATATGATTTTCAAGCAAAAGTATATGATTTCAACGTATGTATGATCAGGGCTTAATATTTTGATATGGGTTCCTCTACTAATGATCCAAATTGATTTAATGCATGTTTTACTCTATGAATTCTATCCAAGTGCATGATTTTGACACAATTTCTCATGAGTCCACACTTATCCCTAGTCTCTTATGATAAAGCTATAAAGTTACATGATTATGATTTCAAGTATGTAAAAGCATGTTTTATGACCATGATGATGGTATCAAAGATATAATGATGGTATGATGAAGAGGGTAATGAAAATCCTAAATATTTATGTTGATGATGTTTAGGTAGGAATGTCTACCCACATTATGACGAAGCAAAGTAAATGGACTATTCTTATGATATGATGTTTCATAAAAGCTATGATAATTATTTATGAATCATAAAAATATGATTTTAATGAAGTATGAAATATGTTGAATGCTATATATATGCATGATTTAAAGTATTCTGTGGGATATGACTTAGCACTGAGACAACTTTGGTAGATATCATAGTCCCATAACTATGTGCCACCATAGGAATGATGTCTATAATTTTATGCCTTAAAGGTGTGCTAATGGATCCATATAGCTTTTAATGGACACTTACCATGCTAGGATAGAGCCTAAAGGGTGGGGTCAAAATGATGGTTCTCACCGTGTTAGCATAGAGATAGAGCCTATAGGGTGAGGATAGAGTTTACCTTGGAAAAGTAGGCTCCTTTTAACATGATGAGAGTGAACATCGGGATTCCATGTAATAGTCTGCATGGTCTTCTGAGTGTTGGTTAATGTCTTATCCCCACATATGTATGTTATGCTTATAATAGATATTATGACACTTCTACTCATGATTTTAAATTTGCATGCTCATGCATATTGTACCCTTATTGTATTAATGAAGATCATGCAAATTGGTATTATTATGATGTCCATCGATTCATGGCATACCTACATACATAGTGCATTCTATGTACTAACACATTCTTCTTTAGCTGCATGACCCAAATCATGTAGGGACGGACGAGGAGTAGGTCATTCCATCTCGTGGCTAGTTTCGAACATTGATCTTGAAGATTTATTAGTGAGTTCCCATGTTTCGAGAATAAGCCCGATGATGTTTTCTTTTATCTTGAGACTTCTACCTTATATTTTCTTTTGATGTACATCTTGAGGGTGAACTAGTGAGCTATGTGCTAGTCCCCGCCAAGATCTATGATGTAGAGGCATAATTTGGACTATACATAAATGTATATTCCCAATGGGAACTATAACATGTCTTTTCTTTATAATTCTTCTTGTTTATTCTCTTATGTATGCTTATTTTACCTTAAGAATTCTTATGATATGAACATGAGGCTTTGATGGGATGCCTTCGGGTGTCACATTCATCGTGTCATGGCTAGGCTCTAGGTCCGTATCATGACAAAAGTGGTATCAGAGCACAAGATTTGAAAGTATCCTAGGGAGTCCAATATGTCGCGTCGAGTAGAGTCTTACTCATTAGTGTAAAGTGTGTCACATCCATGAGTAGCAGGGTATGAGGCATCTAGAAACGATTCACATTTTTTCATGGTCTATGTTATGCGATAGAGTTAAATCTCCTAAGGTTCATTCCTGATGCTATCCTTTACATTTAAAACCATGTCCCAACCTCAGCAGAATGGTGGATAAGATGGCATCTATCACCCGATTATTGATCAATTCCCCAACACCGACATATCTAATTGGAGTTTTTCTATGCCATATGGTTGTGGGCCAAAGTTATAACTGCTCAAGTGAACCAACAGGTAAATACCCTTGGGACTACAATTGGCAAGAGGGGAAAAAGGGAGGCCAAGAGAGCCCGAGTTGTTGGTGCTTCCACTTCTAATGGTGTCACAGTGCTCGAGTATAAAAAGTAAAGGAACATTCAAGAAAGGTGTTTGGCTAGCCATAAGGGTTATTTCTAGTGTGGCAGAATTGAGCATAAGATGAGGAATTGTTTCGTAGCCTCTTGAAATAGGAGAAAAATGACTCGACTCAGAGGAAGACTTTCATATGCTAAGTGTCACGACCCAAGCCTAGGACGTAGACGTGACATGGCGAATGGGAGACCCGAAGGCAACCCAAACTAGCCTATTACATATTATTGGCACATCCTTGGTTACGAAAACTTAAATCAAGGAGTAAACAAGTAGCAACTAATTCTAGGGGAAAACAAACTTTGGAATCAAGATATTGGGATGCTTAGGGAGAAGGATTTACATGCATCACATAGCAAATAATGTCTAATGGACGAGTAAGTAGGACTCACGCTATGGGGGTATTTTCGGGACTTAGGACTTTCATCTCTTTAACATCAATCAACAAGCATAGAGGGGGATAAAGGGACTAAGGAAAGTCTTTCATGGAATATAGAGACAAAATATAAGTCGAGCTCATTACATAATAGTCATATCCAACAAAAACTCTATCATGAATGGGACGGGGGCGAAGACATGCTTTCGAGCTCACCCTCAACTAGAAAATATCCATAAATACATAAGACTTAATTAGGCATGAAAGGAAAATAGATGTTGTCCGCATAATGGAGGACTCACCAAAGAAGTCTTCAAGTAATCTGGCTAGCCACGTGGAGGAGGATGAATAGGAGCTCCGGTCCTTACATGGTGAAATCATGTAGGAAAAAGAGTATGCATTAGTACTTGGAATGTACAAAGTATGTGGGGCCCAATGCAAGCATGGAAACATAGTATAACATTACAAAATGCATAATCATAATCAATAGATAATTGATCAATATGACGTGAATGAATGGTGCTTGAGTCAAAATATGCATTGAGTTAATCAAACTTGTATAACATATATACATATGTGGGAAGAGACCATAACCGACATATAAGACCAAGCGAGCTACTACTTGAAATTCTGATGCATGACCCCCCACCAGAAAAGAGGTGGTCTACTTGCCAAGGTAAATCAAAATTAACTCCACATAGTGGGTAACTTGACCTAGTTGGATCCACTAGTAGAAATCTCGTTTAGGGAACATAACATAAACCTATGGTGGCACATAGTTAAGAGGCCAAGACTTTGTATAAGGACCTCTTAGGTCGAGCCCCCACCTTAAGCCTCCTTTGGTGCTATGTCTAGTCCCATGGAATACTTAACATAATCATAAATATCATTATATCTTGAAAGACTTGTATAATCGTAATAACATGGCATGAATAGCTCATTCAAATAGCTTGACCCGTACAAATGAGCATATACCTTACACTAGAGGGTAAAAACATTCATAAACTTGACCCCTTCTAGTGGCATAGCTTTACACAAGAGGGTGGAACATTCGTGAACTTGACCCCTTCTTGTGAACATTGGTGAGTACATGAGGGTATAACACTTATCATACTTGACCCCTTCATGTAGACAATATTTATTCTCAAGAGGGTAGAATATAACATAAAGACTCAACATTTTCTTATAAATCATAGGAACTTTTCATGAGTTCAATACATGCTTAGGAGTCCACATAATCATCATCTCATACTTATCTTAAAAACTATATTATAATCTTTGTCATGTAAATTTAGCCACACATGGTGGGTGAATGCATACATACCCAAAATCATGTAATTTAATAGTATACTCATGAAGAATGTAAATCCATTTCACTTGAAGAATCAAATCAATCAATCCACCAATGTAGTAGAAAGAAATCCAAATTTAATATCATGAAATTCATCTTAAAACTCATCATCTTCGTGGTTCATAACATCATGGGTTCAAAATTCATAATCTAAAACATGGGACAAGCCTTCAATAGATATTCATGAATAAATAGTCAATACTTGAAGAACCCAACTAAATTTTTATACAGAATGCATAATATGATCTTACCATAACCATCATAATTTAAAATCATTGAAACTTAAATATTGAGAAGGGTATTGGCTTCATAGGTGAAGGAATTTCCATGAATGAAGCCCATATACCTTAGTAATAAAATGGAGAAAAATTTGTCTTGGTGATGAAGAAATTGAAACCCTAACTTGGTCCTCTTGTTTTAGCTCTTGAAGGAGACTTTGAGAAAGCTTGGAACTTAGAAGTGTTTTAAGTGAAGGAGAATAAGAGAATTAGGGTTGAAAAAGGCTGAAAAGGAGTCATTAGAGGGGTAATACAACGTAGTTTAATTTCCCAATGGTAGGAAAGGTCGATTTTGTCCCCTTTTAAAAACCTAGTCGGACCGATCCACAAAACCCCGATTACGAGTCGTGGACCATTCCATGGGTCGTAGAACCTCTCGTGGATCGAGGGTCCTCTAAACATGGGCTACTAAACTTTCTATGAAACTACCCCCCTCCCCACAACCCGTGAAATGCTACACAAGTCGTGAATTCCCCTTATAAACTACTTCTTTCCTCAGACTGATTTTTGACCCTTAGGGTCCTTTCCACAAAGTGAGTCCACGAATTGTAGAGCATTTTATGGCTCATACTTTAGGTCTCATAAATTCTTTCAGTGTTCCCTTAAAAAGTCATTTCTCACTGTCCACTTCTACGAGACCATCCACGAGTCATGGATCACTTCACAAACCATAGACCATCTCATAGAAATGATTCTCAAGGTATTTTTCTGTTGTCAACAGTCCCAAAGTCTTCAACCATGAGGGATGTTTCGATATCTTCCCTAGGGATCATTCATCCTCGAATGAGGTGAGATTAGCTTGAATGGAGCAGGAAGAGAAACCATGTCATGATAAAACGCAAGAATGCAACTAAATCACTAACTTTGTAAAAATCATCAAAATTATGCATCAATTTCAATTCAAAAATCAGTTTCTTGATAATACATGTATGCAACAAGAGCACAAGGCTAAAATTCAAGAATTGACGTCATAGACAAAATTTCGATCTCTACCTTAGGCTTGATTAGAGTGGAAGAGGTACGGATATCGCTTTTTCATGTCTACTTCGACTTCCCACAAGGCACTTTCGACTTGTTGATTCCTCCAAAGAACTTTGACGGATGCCACATCTTTGTTTCTCAATCTTTTCACTTGCCTATCTAATATTTCCACCGAAACTTCCACATATGTCAAATTTTCTTCTACAACACCCACCACATCCAAGGGTGCAATAGAATTTGGATCACCTACACACTTTCTCAACAGGGATATATGAAAGACTGGGTGGACCATGCCCAACTTTTTAGGCAATTCCAATTCATAAGAAACCTTACCGACTCTCCTCAAAATCTTATATGGCCCTACAAATATTGGGCTCAACTTTCCCTTCTTACCAAACCAAAACACACCCTTCATGGGTGAGATCTTCAAATAGACCCAGTCATCAATATTAAACTCAAGATCTCTTCTCCTCAAATCGGTATAGGACTTTTGTCTACTTTGAGCCATCTTCAATCTTTCCCTAATCAACCTCACCTTCTCCAAGGCTTCCATAACCAAATTTTGACCTAATAAGGAAATTTCCCTCATATCAAACCACCCAACCGGGGATCTACAACGCCTACCATAAAGAGCATCAAAGAGAGCCATTCTAAGACTGGAGTGATAGCTATTATTGTAGGCAAACTCGATGAGTGGAAGGTGATCATCCCAACCACCTTTAAACTCCAAAACACAAGCCCTAAGCATATCCTCAAGAGTTTGAATTGTACTCTCGGCTTGACCATCCATTTGAGGATGAAATGTTGTGTTAAACTTAACCTTGGTACCAAGACCCTTTTGAAAAGATCTCCAAAAATGAGAAGTGATTTGAGTACCTCGGTCTGAAATGATAGACAATGGTAACCCATGAAACCTCACCAATTTATGAATGTATAGCTTGGCATAGTCTTTGACCCCATAAGTCATTTTAACCGGTAGAAAGTGAGCAGACTTTGTCATTCTATCAACAACAACCCAGATGGAGTCAAAATGCTTTATAGTCTTCGGTAACCTAATCCCGAACTACATGTTAATCTCTTCACACTTCCAAGTGGAAATATCTATGTATTGGTCTAGGACACCCAGTCTTTGGTATTTAGCCTTGACTCAATGGAAATTGTGATAATCGGCTACAAATTTGGCGATATCTCTTTTCATACCGCCCCACCAATGTACTTCCCTCAAATCTCTATATATTTTTGTAGACCTAGGATGAATAGAGTAGGATGAGTTATGTGCCTCCTTCAAAATCATATTCCTTAATTCATCAATATTAGGCACGCACAACATATCTTTATACCTAAGGACACCATCTACCCTTTAGGAGAAACTCTCCACCTTACCTTCCTTCACCAACACTTTCAATTCAAGAAGAGTGGGATCGAGGTCTTGCTTGGACTTGACTTCTTCAATCAAGGAAGATTTAGAACCATCAATAACCACCATACCCCCTTCTTCAACCTTATCTAACCTAACACCCAACCTAGCCAATCGGTGGACCTCTCTGGCTAATTCTTTCCTGTCCTCCTCCATATGAGCTATACTCCTCATAGACACCCTACTTAGAGCATCGACCACAAAATTAGCTTTGTCAGGATGATATTGCATGCTCATATCATAGTACTTGAGGAGTTCCATCCACCTTCTTTGTCTCAAATTAAGATCCTTTTAGGCGAACACATATTTGAGACTCTTGTGATCGGTGAACACATCCACATGAACTCCATATAAGTAAGGACGCCATATCTTTAGAGCAAATACCACGGTTGTCAGTTTGAGATCATTGGTGGGATAATTACGCTCATGTACCTTTAGTTTCCTAGAAGCATAGGCTATGACCTTATCGTCTTGCATTAGTACACACCCCAAACCAACCATTGAAGCATCACAATAGACTGTAAGCCCTTCTAACCCTTCCAGTAAAACCAAAATAGGAGCGAACATAAGCCTATCTTTCAAAGTTCAAAAACGTTTTTCACATTCTTCGGTCCACATGAAATTTGCTTTCTTTTGGGTTAATTTGGTCAAAGGGGGAGCAATGGAAGAGAAACCATTTACAAACCTCCGGTAGTATCCTACTAAGCCCAAAAAACTCCTAATATCTGTTGGAGTCAAGGGTCTAGGCCAATCCTTATCGCTTCCTTCTTCTTAGGGTCCATATTATTCCCATCACCCGACACCAAATGCCTTAGGAATGAAACTTGTCTCAACCAAAACTCACTTTTATCAAATTTGGCAAACAACCTTTCTTTCCTCAAAATTTGCAACACTCTCCTCAAGTAATTCACATGCTCCTCCTCACCTCGAGAGTAGATCAAAATATCATCAATGAATATGATCACAAACAAATCAATATAGGGTTTAAAGACCCTATTCATAAGGTCTATAAATATTTTTGGTGCATTAGTTAAGCCAAACGACATCACCACAAACTCAAAGTGCCCATACCTAGTTCAAAAAGTCATCTTGGGAACATCACACTCCCTCATCCTCAATTGGTGGTACCCAGACCGGAGATCAATCTTAGAGAAATGGCTAGCCCCTTGTAGTTGGTCAAATAGATTATCTATCCTTGGCAAGAGATACTTATTCTTTATGGTGACCTTATTGAGTTGTCGATAGTCAATGCACATCCTAAGGGAGTCATCCTTCTTCCTCACAAACAACACCGGTGCACCCTAAGGTGATATATTAGGCCTTATGAAACCTTTCTCTAATAAGTCCTTCAATTGGTCCTTTAACTCTATTAAATCCATCGAGTCCATACGGTAAGGGAAAATGAAAATGGGTTGAGTATCGAGGAGGAGGTCTATGCCAAAGCTTATTTCCCTTTTGGGAGGAATGCCGAAAAGCTCTTTAGGAAAAATATCAAAAAGCGCATTAACCACGGGAACCGACTCGATGAGAGGGGCTTTAGACTCAACATCCCAAACCCTCACAAGATGGTGAATGCAACCCTTAGAAATCATTTTTCTGGCCTTAAGACAAGAAATGAACCTACCCTTGACCACCGAGTCATTACCATCCCACTCGAAAATGGGTTCATTAAGAATTTGGAATTTAACCTTGCAGGTTCTACAATTAATGGAAACATGATATACATGTAACCAATCCATCCCAAGAATAATATAAAAATCTACCATGTAAAGTTCAACAAAATCACAAGGAAAGTGTCACGACCCGGAAAGGGGGCCTAGATATGACATGGTGAAAGAGGACCCGAAGACCCTCGATCAAGCCATCATAGCATCATTACATACATCATCGGTTCGCAAACACGGAACCAAATCATATCTCACGTAAGTTCTAAGGAATTGGGGACTAGGGACTCA
>JBCEWC010013127.1:0-15310 GCA_038996855.1 Solanum aculeatissimum
CAGATTCATATATGTCTTATATAACATGCCACAATATGTATATTATGGAAGACGAGAATCACAGGGTCTCACAATAACCTTCCCTCTCATGGTAACATCAGAAGCTAGTTTTCAATAAGAGAGTCTAGGGTACATCTTGAACAAACTCAAATGCACGATTAACATGAATAAGAGTGCATTCTTTTATGTCAATCAACTTAGCACACTAGTCGGCTTCTCTCAAGCTTGGTGTGATCTCTTTACCATTCTGATTACTTTATCATAGAGGAACTAATCAATAAGGGTCTGAATATTATTGTCTCTATCACCTCGTAGATGAGACATAGTCAAAAGGTTTAGAGCAATGCACAAATCATTGTAGGTTTCTCAGGAAATAACTCTATGGCACGATATAAAATTTGAAAAATGAGAAACGTTTCCTAAATGTCAATAGTCTCTTATTTATAAAAGTGGAGCCCTTTCACAACCATTAATAAGATCCTACAGACATGGTTTCATAAATACCCTAAGACACTTGAACTCTATGCTCTGATATTAAGTTTGTCACGCCCCAAGACGGTACCCTTGACGTGGGTGGCACTCAAAAACCATTGTTGTCTCCCAAGCGATCCACTTGGCCTCATCACATTCATTCAATAATAGTTTAACATATTTGCAAAATATTAAAGATGATACAAGGTGAAAAATCTCAATATATAGAGGTTATGGGCCAACAATCAAACTCCAATTCTCTGACATAAGAATAGTTTAAAGGAAATCAATCAAAATATAAAGATCTCAACATCAATTCATCACTATCTAGTCTATGAAGCCTCTAACTTTACTATCTAGATGGTTCCAATGACAGATTCATGTTTACCTCAAATCAAATAAAAGAAAATAAAGTACTAAACTCAAGCTAGATGAAAGTATAAATGTGTATCCTCCGGAAGTTGGGGAGGACTCACCAATCAACTGAATACAAATAGATCCTTAATGATACAACTATTGATGATCCCTAATACATGTCTCTACATCATAATATGATGCATTCGAAATAGACGTTAGTACGTGGAATGTATGAGTATGTAAAATGGCTGAATGAAACAAATATAGGTAGAATAATAATCATCGGAGAGATACTTAATCAAAATGTCAAATGTCTTGATAAAGAAAGAATAAAGAGTAGACAATGACCAATCATATAGAATCCAATAATTAAAATCAATCCAATCCAATCAGGGTACTATCAGTATAGAAATTTTATGAGAGTTTCTCTTACTCGACAACAATCACTTATGAGCCTGTGATGGTACAACAATCCCATTTATATTGTCACACCCGTTCAATACATTGCCAGGGCAAGAACAAATCAATCCATGATGGATCGGATCTAATCAAATGAGTCCTCTACTGTTTCAACTACCTATCAAGAGGAAACATCCAACTTAATGATTTTTGTCCTTTCCTATGTTTGACAACATAGTTAATGAGTTCGAATCTGACTTACTCTCACTCAATTTGGTGCTTGATATTCCACCCAAGACTTAATGCTCATAAACGATCCATCTCAATCATTAGGTCTCATAAGAATTCTTATCAATCTATCAATTCTATCACAATCGAACCTTTTGACTTATCAACCATCTAATTAAATTCTCAATCACATCTTTCAACAATTTGACCAATCATTCTCATTGACCTTTCAAGAGTGAATTAGACAATCACGTAGGAGGACTTTTAATTTAGACCAATCTTTTAGAGTTCAATTATGGATACTCACAGGACAATCAAGTTCTTTCCAACCTATCACCATGCTCATTCACAATCACAATCACAATCACACTGTCAAGGCTTTAAACACAATTCCTAGGTTCATTCATGCAATCTTTTATTAAATAGTATCTAGGGTTTATGAAATAACTCATGTAAAATATTTATATAGTAACTCAAGTTCATGATGATCATCAAATATGTAAAATACATATAATATATATAGTTTACAAGAAAACCTTCAAAGAAACATGCATGGAGACTCAATACTTTCACAATCTTTCTATCACCATCAATGGAGGCACATGGAAGAACACTTACATGCTTTAGTTTAGCCTTACATATCTGAGATAAAGAATAACAATCAATCTGCAAGTGTTTTTACTTCAATCACTTGAACCCTAGTATGTTCTCCCTTCTTTGCTCAAGGTCTCCTCTTAGTTAGAACATAATAATGACTTAGGAATGGGTTTAGGAACCTTTTTAGGTAAAGAATGACCTATATTGATCGTGGATTATGTTTAGGAGGGGCGGAAAAAAGTCTAGAATGCGCCTCGAAAAATTAAAAATTTTAAATTTTGGTGGAACAAGTCGGTGAACAAGGTCAAGGACACGGACTTGTTCCATCCATATTCTTTTTTTTTTTGTAAAATTTTTTTGATCAATTTTCTAATCTTGTAGAAAATAATGAGATCAAAATTAACTGCAAGCCGCAACGCGGACATGTCACATAGTTTTTTGAAATTATGTTTTTGCTCTAAAAAATTATTTTTTGATTCGATTGTTCTAAAATTCAACCAAGATCTTTTGTCCATACAATTTTTTCGTGCTGATCGCATTTTTCGTCCTTGAAATTTTCAGAAGAGTTTAAGAAGGTGTGTTATGCAAGCGTCTCTCATCTAGGAATATTTTGATAATATTATCGGGTGTAACATTTTACTAGCTCGACTTTATAAAATTATTTAAAAATGGCCCAATTCAGATAAAAGGACCATATTTGATGTGTATATTAGCCACCCTTGATCACTATTTAGCCACTGTTAAACCGTGGTTAAATAACAATATTAAAAAAAATTACTGTTTATATTTTTTGTTTTTCTTTTTTTAAATTTTTTTCTTTTCTTGTTGTTTCGTTTTATGTGAAAAATAAATATTTATGTCATTTTATTATTTATTATTATTCTATTTATTAAGGTGTGGTAGTCAAATAAATAGCGATGCAATACATTTGTGTATATATTTTTATTTTATATACCATTAAATACATTTATGCAAAATTGATATATTACACATACATTACATATTTATTTGTACATTATCTATATATGTTCATACATTATTTATAAGATATTGATATATTTTTATACATAATTTATACAATATTGATACATTATATATACACCACATAACTACTTATACAAATATCGATATGTTACATAATTATTTATTTATCATATATACATATGCATACACCATTTATACAATATTCATATATGTTTATACATTATCTATACAATATTTATACATTACATATACACTATTTAGTTGTTAGTTATTATAAAACAAAATTAGTTATTTAGCCATGGTCAAATCGTAGCTTATGAAAAATAAAAATAAATTGTGGCTAATAAAAATAAAAATAATGTTATTTAGCCATGATTTAATTGTGGCTAAATAAAAATAAACCATGGCTAAATAGCAAATTTAGCTATATTTCATCTTATTATTTAATTATCTTGGCTATATTTTTGTAAACTAATAACTTTTTGGTACATATTTGAAATTATTCCATTAAAATAATGGCTCAGGACTTTATTTTAAAAAAAAAAGATAATCAATTTTTAAAAAATATATTTTTATATGTGTCACGCCTTGAGCATATATTCTATCGTGGCCACCACTCAAAAATCACTGTTGGTCTCAAGTGAATCCTTAATCAGGCTGAGACAGTATCAATTTTAGAAAAATATATTTTTATATATGTCACGCCTTGAACATTTATTCTATGTGTGGCCACCACTCGAAAATCACGGTTGGTATCAAGTGAATCCTTAGTCAGGCTAACACACTCAGCGAAAGACACAACTCAATAGAAAATTAATTCAAGTGGGTACTTAAGACATCATCATCAAATAATAGATTGAAAATACTCTTAGTATAATGCAACTCATGTCATAAACTCAATAATCAAATTATAATATAAAAACAGACTCTAGAAGATTTCTCATACTCAACTCGACTCTGTCTATGAAATCTCTATCTCACTCGTAAGAAAGTGCCAAGATAAATATCCGGATAGCTTAATTAACTACTAACAACTGAAAGAAATATTTCAAAGAAAAGAGCTCCTACAGATGTAATGAGGTCTCACCAACTACTGATGGATCAAATTCTACTGATGGGTCTTCGATTATGAGTACATAAATTTGCATCATGTAATGATGCAATATCAAATGATGTCAGTACGTGGGATATATGGTATGTAAAATGGCTGAATAGAAACATGCTCAAGAATACTCAATGAAAAGAATAAAGCTCAACTCAACTAACATGATATGCAAGTTTAAGAATAAACAATGCTTTTAATAATCTTATATAAATATGCAACTCAGTTAAATAATATATTTACTCATAGAGAGTTTTTCTAATTGATACTTATCACCTATGAGTGCGCGATGTCATTGCTACATTCATCCAATACTCTGCTAGGTTAAGGGATATCAACCTCAATGGAATCAATATAAAAGCCTCTTTTGGGACAAGAGAGACTAGGCCTCTATCCTATGTTGGTTACGTAGTTTATGGGGTTTGAGTTGCCTCAACTCTTACCCAAATTGGTGTTCAATACTACTCCCAAAATATAATATGCTCATATCTATGAAGAGAGAAATTACTCAACAATTATCTTGTCTAGTCTTATTGGACTTTCATCAAACTTAAAAACTCAATATCATCTCAAATCATCATACTCTTTCATAAAACATAATAATATATATACTTATACTTTTGAAAATACTCACGTTTTGTCAAAACTCTTTCGTCAAAATTCCTCTTGCGCTCAAAACTCGGGCTCTTTTAAACTTAATAAGATATACTTCAAAATCAGTTAAAACTATATCTTGATCAAGATTGTACCCAAAGATTCTTAATTGAGTATAGGTATTAAAATCAATTTCTTAGTATGTGAATAGTTTGAATATGAAGTAAGGTCACAAAATTCTCTAGCACAAAGTTGAGTTAAAAGATTCCTTAGAGATTACATTTTGATAGAAGATTTTTAAAAAACTATTAGGTAATATAATAAGTTCAAATTGTGTATATATATATATTAGGATCAATTCT
The DNA here is from genome assembly GCA_038996855.1 of Solanum aculeatissimum. Classification (NCBI taxonomy): domain Eukaryota; kingdom Viridiplantae; phylum Streptophyta; class Magnoliopsida; order Solanales; family Solanaceae; genus Solanum; species Solanum aculeatissimum. Next base: position 5,095 of record JBCEWC010013127.1, read on the forward strand.
TAAGTATTTAAAGTGTATTAGATGTGATTTAGGTCATAAGGGATCTCTTACACTAAGCCTAGTTCAAAGAATTTCTATCAGCTAAGTTTTTGCGTGAGTCCGTACAAGGGTCAACTTCAAACGATCATATCTCCTAGAATAACAACTTACGTATTCTATAACCTATCAATTTAAAGGTCTTCAAGTCTTATTTTCAATGGCACCAAGATTGCATCAATCTAAGTTTGGAGTAAAACGTTATGATCATTTTACTGGAGACACATATAGCTGGCTGAAGTTCACGATAGCTCCGCGATGCAGAGTGAATAGAAACTCTTCTACCTAAGTTAAATGACATCTCTTTATTAATTTTTGAGGTTATTTTATTCCTATAACCTTTTTGGAGTTATTCTAATATCCCAAAACATATAGAAGTCAATTTTCATAATTAAAACCCTTTCCTTTATCCTAAATTTGAACGCTCAATAAACTCATCAAGTTACGATTATCTTTCAAGATTCATCATCAAGGTAAGTTATTCTCCATAAATTTAAGTTTTTCAATTAAAATTTCTTCATATATTCATGCATTTCTAAGAAAAATCTTAAATCATAACATAGGATTTCAAGAAAATGAATTCGAGAATTTAAAAAAAGGATTTCTTGATTCTTCTTCTTCTTCTTCTTCAAGAATTAGGATTCTTCGTCAAGAACTCTAAAACTTTTAAGTCAAGAACTCAATAATCAAATATAATCCCTTCAACCAATGTCTTCCATCTTTTTTCACTCCAAAAAACTATATAAGAGAATTTCTTTTCTCAAGAACAAGCAACAAGGTTCCAAAATCAAAAGTTTTGTCCAAGGAAGCTAGTGTTCTTTGAATTTTGATTGTAATATCAATATTCCAAGTATGTAAAGCCACCTAAAATTTTATTTTTGTGCCTATTCTATGTTTCTTAAGAAAAAATCTAGCTAAGAGCCAAGTTAGTTTCATTCCAATGATATTGTTGAGAAATACTAAAGTTTTACCATGCAATGCTTATTATAATTAATATTCTTATTCTAAGAATTTCATTGTTGAGCGTGTTTCTTTTATCAACCCTAGCTGAGTTGAGAACTATTTTTCTATCATGTTTCACTTGCATTAAAGAATGATTACTTTACTACAAGTATTTATCAAGGTTTATGTACAATTTTAGCTAATAGATTTTCTTGAGACTACGTTAAGAGACAAGTTTGAGAAATGTTTAGAAAAGCTAAATTTAGGGTAAGTCCCAAACAGTTAAAGATACATGTTTGAGTAATAATACTTTTATGGTTATGAGCATATACATAATATTTTGCCAGTAGTATTGAGATGGATAAGAGTAATAATAACTCAAACTCATAAACTACGTAATCAACATAGAATAGGATCGTATCAATATTTTAAGACTCCTCATGTGCCATTGATATGGCCCAGTTTTGATGGATCCATAAGTTCATCTTCATTCCTTACCCTTGCAAGGTATTGGATAGTTCTGGCAACATGGATAAGACGTTGTATCATCATGATGCTTATAGTGATGGTCATTGGTTAGAGAAACTCCCTAAGCTAAAGCATATGTTATTTTCAGATATAGACTGAATTACATGTATTTATTCATTAAATAATATGTTTTACTTATATTGCATTGATTATGTTACTGAGTTATTTTATTGAGTTAAGTCTTTGAGTTGGGCATCCTATCTTGAGTTCCTATTTTGGCTATTTTACATACCATATATCCCACATACTAACACCATTTGGAGATATACTATTTTATGATGCAAATGTAAGTACCCATGATAACAAACATTCAGTAAGATAACTTCCCTGTAGCAGTTGTTGAGACTTCTTCACTTTCAAAGGGCTCTAGTTAGTTAAGTTAGTCAAATTTATTTATTTTATAGTAAAGTAGCCATAGGTATTGTTGTGACACCTATCTTAAGCATAATAAAGGCTTCATGGATAGAGTTAGTGAGTCGGTCTAATCTATTCATTCAAATATTCATATATTACTATTTATATAAAGATATATTTTTAGACTTTGTACAAAGCATGATTGAGATTCTTTGAGTTTTATTAAATATTTTAAAGGCTCATATTATAAAGCTTCTGCATGCACGTTAATGTTTTCAAATGAGTGAATCATCCAGGCCAAGAGTTTGCTTGGGGACCAACAATAATTTTTGAGTGTTGGCCATCTCTAGGGTGTAGGCTCAGGACATGATAAACTTGGTATTAGAGAACGGAGTTCATGTATCCTAGGGTGTCTATGAAGTCATGTCAGTAAGATCTTATTTATGGTTGTTAGAGCCCAACTTCTATAAATGAGAAACTATTGACATCTAAGAAAAGTTTTCCTTTTTTTTTACTCTGGATCGTGCAATAGAGTTGCTTTCTCAAAAACTTATCCAGATTTGTGCATTTGACAATATTCATTCAACTACCTCTCATACTTGAGATGGTTGAAATATAAAAGCCCAGATCCTAATTAATGAGTTTCTTAGGATAAAGTATTTAGAAAGTAAAGAGACTGCACTAGGATTGAAAGGAGCTAACTAGCATGCTTAAGTTTATTGATCCAAAATAATGTATTCTTATTCTAGAACAAGATTTGATGTACTTCTAGACTTTGTTCTCCAAGTTCTTCTTCAGATGTTATCCTTGAGAGAAAAGTTAAGTTATGCCTCTAAATACTTAGTGGTATCCCCCTCAACAAAAGTGGTTAAAGACTTTTGTAAATCATAAGTAGTAGAATAATCCTTGAGTTAGAAAGATGTAAAAAGCATGAAGAGTGGGAATAACAGTTGTTTGAAGTAGGTAGGTAAGAGTTATGTAGTGATAAGCTAATAAATGGGGTGATAAGTCAAGTCCTATCTAAGTTTTAGTTATAGAGTAGTAAGTAGCATTTAGCTTTCATGATAGAAGATAGAGTAAGAGTTGTTACTTAGTATGAGATGGAGTACACTCGAATAAGAAAGGAGTTGATATTGATGTGCCATTATGTTACAAAATATTAATAACTAAATGTTGAATAGAAAAGCCGAGGGCATAAGGTGGTAGATCTAAACTAGGCTCATGATTTTGAAAGAAGAGTCATGCGAGATTTATAGAGTTATAAGCTTAGCTAGGTAAGGAGGTATTATCAATGAGTAAATATTACTTAACTTATGAAAGGGAGTTTGATGATAGACTTTACTAAGATAGACCGTGAGATAAAGGTTGATATCTTATCATGAGATTTAGTGGTTTAATATTTTTTAACTTTATCTAACAATTTAAAGTTAGTATAGTATGTGAGGAGTATGGATGTACATGTTTAGTATTAGACCCTAAGCTTCAACTTTAGGTGAGAATTATGAAAAATGGGATAGCAGAATAAGAGTGATACTATTAGTTGGAGATTTTGTATAGTAAGCTTGACATAGCATAAATGACAAATCAAGATGTTGACTTGAAAGAAGTATGATATTACTAGTATGGTGTACGTCACTGTTAGATGAAAATAGTGAATTAAGGCTAAGACATTAGATAAGAAAAGATCCTAAGATGTATATCTTAGATAGTATATAATTGTGTGAGATTTTAAGTTTGTGATTTACTATAGGTACCTAGATAGTATATTTGAATTGTCAATGTGGAGTAGGTTGATTTAAGCATTCTTTATTACCCTTAAGTGTTGGGTCAAAGGAGGTTAGTTATAGATAATGAGGTATCTCAAAAAGTTCAAATTTTCTTTAGTTAGATGTATATGAACATAGACGATGAGTGTTAGCACATTAAAAAGGAAGAGTATAGATTATAAGAGTCATAGAAAGCAGCTATTATGCCAATAAAAGCAGCAAGTATAGATAGATGCCCACAAACATAGAAAGAAGTTAAGAGTGATATCTCAAAAGAAAATTCTAGTAGCGGTTTCAGGTCTTTAAGTATAGTATAGGAGGAGAATTTAAGATTTTTTGTGTATAGTGAAACTTCGACCGTGTGGAGATTTGTGGTTATAGATTAGTAAAGGGAATCAATTCAAAGACTTAGGGAAGTGACCGTTGATCTAGGGGGGAGATGATTAGGTAATGAGCTGTCATGACCCAAAAATGGGTGTGACAATACTTGCTCAATTCCACCAGAACAAGTCAGCCTAAACCCAATGAGAAATAAAAATAATGTGCGGAAGTACCAAATAAAGTAGATAACTAAAGATGAAACCTTCACAAGCTCAAATATCACCCAAGGATTGGTTGTCACGTGTACAAGCCACTGGCAATATAGAAAATCAAAGAAGTACAAGTCTGAACTTTCTTTCTTCTCGAATGGAATAAAGCATAAAAGAAATAGGAACAAGAGAGACAGCCAGATGACAACAATGACCTCTCTAAATCTCCTGGGAAGCCTTGGATAATCAAGAAAAAGTACTACTCACTCTCCGGGCTCAGAACCTACACAAGTGTAGAAGCAAGGGGTTAGTACCAAAAGTAACACGATACCTAGCAAGCCAGCTAACAAAATAAAATAAGTCCAATAGAATACACAAACTCCTTTTATCCCAACCGACCTCCATAATTATACCCTGCACAAAATATTTGCCCAGCCCAGCAACACATAATACATAATAAAGATAGTTTTCACAATACCACAATTGAAAATCACGAGCTAAAACTCACAAGTGATAACACAGTCAATTACAGGAATAACATCATGCCACACAAGAATATGCAAGGATGAAATGCAATGCATATGCAATAATTGTCGGCAATGTCCTCGGCATCACAATATCACTAATAAAGATCTCAGTATCACAATATTGCCGACAATGACCTCGACATCACAACATCACTAGCAAAGATTTCAGTATCACCATATCGCCGACAATGACCTCGACGTCATATCTTGATTGGTAAAGACCTCGGCCCCAATTGTCACTATTTCACTTATATCAATAATCAGAACCAATGCAAGAATATGTGCCATAGAATTAATGAACATGAGATGAAGTCTACATACAAATTCACTCATAATCACCAACCACAACAATATATCTCAATATAGAATGCTCATCACTTACCCATAATTTTCAATTCAAGTGTTACAACATCACACCAATTCACATTTACATTTAATCACCCTATTTTTATAATATTAAAAATATTTTATGAATCACACAGAAGAAAGGATAATTTGAGAATTCTACGAGAATGACCATCTTTTGAAAGTTCACTTGCCATAGTTGAATCACTATCAATCAATCACTTGAGCCTTTCCTTTTCAAATAGAATTCGTAGCACCACAATCTAGTCAAATAATAATCACAATAAGATTTTGAAACTAACAACACCAAAACTACTATATGTCTAGGTTAGACCCAAAACTCATCTAAATCCATGATTAAGTTACAAAATTTCAAGTCTAGGGTTAAGTGTTAATATTTTAATATTTAAAATCTAATGGTGTTCACATAATACCAACCCCCAATATCAATACTAAAGAATATACATACATATATACATATGAAGCGAACCCTACAATAATAAATTCGACCAACAAAAATCCAAAAGCACTGGGAAAAAGTGTCAATGCCTTTTTGGAGCCCAAACGCACTGGTAGAAATGAGGAAATAATGGAAAGGCTAACCACATGTAAAAGATAGTTTTATTAGTTATTTGTTACCATCTGGAAACCAAGAACTAAATTTTTTCGATAACTTACTCATATACATCCTAATATTAAGCAAGCATATGCATATCCAATGATTACATCCTCCACCATCTAACCCTCCAATAGACAAACACGACAACTGCCAAACCCTTAAGAATTATAATGTTTCAACATCATCTCTTTTAAAAGTTTACTTGTATACCATATCGATTAACATATGCATCTCCATATTAAGATGAAACCAATTTTTTTTTATATTTACCTGCACGTTCAATCTTTCGTTTTCTCCTTTTCGTCCGTTGTCGTAGGTACTTGCCTGTGTATTCTCTTTTTCTTCTTTTCTAATTTAATTAGGTATTAAAAGTGATAAACCGACTAATTTATTTTTAATATATAGGATAAGTGGTACTTAAGTAACTTAACTCTTGGATCCATGAATTAATCAAATTGTCTAAATCTACCCATAAGTTAAACAATCGTAGTTATCAAATAGTCCAAAATATTCATTTATAATTTACGTGAAGACCATTTTATAAAAATGAGAAGATTAATTATCTAAATGACCTAACCGGTCATTATATCATCCACCACTAAAAATCGTGTTTATCCTCGAACATGAGATAGAAGAAAATAGCTGAAGCTTTGAAAAGATGAAGATATTTAGCACGTATGTCAGACTCCATCTCCCAAGTTGCCTCTCTAATTGGACGGTTCTTCCATTGAACCTTCATAGAAGAAATCTCTTTGTTTCTAAGCTTTTGAACCTGTCTATCCAAAATAGCTATAGGCTCCTCCTCAAATGATAAGTCTGGACCCAACACCACTGAATCAAATAAAAGTATATGTGACTCATCTGACACATACTTTTGGAGCATGCAAACATGAAACACAGGATGCACAAATGATAATTTAGGTAGCAAGGCTAGTCTATAGACCACCTCCCCAACTCACTCCAAAATCTCAAATGGGCCAATGAATCGATGGCTAAGCTTTCCCTTCTTTCCAAACCGCATCACACCCATCATGGGTGACACTTTAAGTCAAACGTGATCGCCCTCTATAAACTCTAAGGCTCAAACCCTCTTATCTGCATAACTTTTCTGCCGACTCTAAGCGGTCAACAACCTACCGTGAATCATACAAACCTGCTCCATAACATCTCTAAGGAAGTCTACATCTAATGAGTCCATCTCAGCAAAATCAAACCAACCAATCAGAGATCTACACTATCTACCATACAAAGTCTCCAATGGAACCATCTGGATACTGGAGTGATAACTATTATTATAGGAGAACTCTGCTAAGGGCAAGTGTTGGTCCCAATGGGAACCAAAATTGATCACACACACTCGAAGCATGTCCTCCAACACCTAAATCGTTCGCTCAGGCTGTCCATCTATCTGAGGGTGAAAGATTGAACTCATATCAAACTGAGTACCTAGTCCATGCTGCAAGGCTCTCCAAAAATATGAAGTGAAGAGTGAACCCCAGTTAGAAATGATGGAAACAGGTACACTATGCAATCTAACTATCTGACTAATGTAAAGCTCACCTAACTTCTCTATTGTATACTTAACCTTGACAGGAATGAAATGGGAAAACTTAGTCAAGAAATCCTCAACTACCTAGATAGAGTCATAACCACCCACAGTAGTGGGAAAACCCACCATAAAATCCATGGTGATACGCTCCCACTTCCATGTAGGAATAGGCATCCTCTGAAACTCACCTCCAAACCGTTAGTGCTCACACTTAACCTGCTGACACGTCAGACTCCTGGACACAAAATTTGAGATATCCTTCATGCCACACCACAAGTAATGCTGACTCAGGTCATGATATATCTTCACTGCTCCTAGATGAATAAAATAACAAGTACAATGGGCGTCCCCAAGAATAAATCTAATCAAGTCACCCACCATAGGCACACAAATTTGACCTCCAATCTTCAAAATACCATCAGGATCAAGCACCGCTTCCTTAGCCTCTCCTCTGGTCACTTTGTCTCTGATGAGACACAACTTCTCATCCTCAAACCGGTGCTCTCAAATCTGGTCCATCAAGGAAAAACAAGCCTCAATGAAAGCAAGTACACCGCCCTCATCAGAAAGTTGTAACCTGACTAGGCTATTAGCTAGACATTGAACATCCCTGGATAAATGTCTCTCCTCAACTTGAATGGCAGCTAGACTCCCCATGCTAGAAGTCTTTCTACTCAAGGAGTCAACCACCACGTTAGCCTTCCCCGTATGATATAAGATGGTCAAGTCATAGTCCTTTAGCAACTCAATCCATATATGCTGCCTCAAGTTCAGATTCTTTTGACTAAGTATATTTTAAAGACTCGTATAATCAGTGAAGACCTTACAATGTACACCATACAAGTAATGACACCATAACTTAAGCATAACAACCACAACCGCTAGCTCTAAGTCATGGATAAGATAGTTTTTCTCATGAACCTTCAATTGTCTAGAAACATAGGCAATCATTTTCCCCTTTACCATCAACACACCACCTAAGCCAACCCCTGAATCATCACAATACACCGTAAAGTCCACCACTGCCTCAGATAGTGTCAAAATATGAGTTGAAGTCAACAAAGTATTGAGCTTTTGAAAACTTGCCTCACACTCATCAGACCAATGAAACGCTATATTCTTCTGAGTTAACCTGGTCTATAGGGCTGCAATGGAAGAAAAACCCTGAATAAATCACTGATAATACCCAACTAACCTCACAAAACTGCTAATCTCAGTAGCTGAATCTATAGGGCTTCTATGTATTTTATTTTTTAAAACCCAAAGATGTAATAATGGAATATAGTAAAAATGGGGATTAGTTAAAAGAAGAGGGGGGAGATAACGTACTAATTGTTCTTTTCCGTTCAGTTTTGTTCAGTTTTCTCCTTTTTTTGTGAATGTTGTAGAAAGCATGCCTATATGAACTAATATTAATTTTGTTTTGATCACCTAGTCAAAATTTGATTAATCTCTTAGGGTCTCCTGCTTAAAACAAAATAATGAGTTAGAATTTTTTAATATATGCGTAGACCATTTTCTTTAGAACTTAGCAGCCGTTTCATTATAATTCGTCTATCTTTAACTTCTCTTCTGTTAAAATTTTTAAAATACACTTTGTTAGCACTTAACTGGATAAAATAAGTACAAGTTTAAAACGAAACTTTTTTCAAGTTATAAATAAATAATAATATATATATATAATAAAAATTATTATGATTTAGAAAACTTGTTCCAAATATTTTAGCATGCTATAATACTTAACTATATTTTAAGTATAAGTCTAAAACAAAAATTCTTCATGTCATGAAAACTTTTTCATATCTCAAATTTTTTTCTATTTTATTTATAAAGGAGTTCTTGTAAAAACTAACCAACTTTGTTTTGTGGCAAGTTAATTGTTTGAGAGATAAACTCGAGACTTTTCATGCTAAATGCTCATACATTTGTTTTTTGTTGTAAGTCGAGTCTATTAGGAGCCCTAGATTTATTTTTGTCTAGAACTACCAAAGTTAGAAAGTCCAACGCCTCTTGGATCTTAGGAGGGACGATAGGCATTTTTAGGAATCGTTAGTAGTTTTTATTTTTCAGTGCGCATTTAAGTTAAAAAATAAATCAACTTAGGAGGGGTAGGGGTATATAGGACCCTTGGATATGATGATCTAAACCTTGAACTTCAATGGGACAAAACCTTGGTTTTTGTCCTTAGGCTTAAACAAGTCATATGAGCTATAAATGACAACTTTGATTTGTCTTCCGAAAAATAAAACTGAGTAACTGATCCGAGTGAAATTAAATCTTGCTTATTTTAATTTTCTCCTTTTATTTATTATAATTGTTTGGGTTGGTTTAATTATTTATTTTTCTAAATTTATCTATCTTATTTTATCACTTAGGCAATATTAGGATAAACATTTTAATAAGAGACCTTATTTGCAAACCTTACATAGAAATGAGATATGATGGGGACCCGCATTTGCGGGCCTGAAGGGGTACCTAAAACCTTTCTCTTGAGGTAACCTGAACCCTTACCTAGTCTCTGGTAGCTTTGACCTTTAGACTTAGACTTAAGCCTAGAATAGTGTCCTAATGCACCTCTAATCATTAGGTGGCGACTCTTCACTTTTAAATCCCAAAAGATTCTTTGTCATGACGTCGTCCAGGTTCTCTTTTCCGCAAGGAAAAAATGGGACTTGACAGAATGACGACTCTGCTGGGGACTTTAGGTTCTAACTATAAGTTATTTCCTGTCTTTCCGTGGGTTTAATTGTGTTTCTTTGATTTGTTTATTTATTATTTCCTTATTGTCCCCATTTTCCCTTAAATTGTTATTATTTGTCTAACTTATCGCTTTCTTTTACTATTTTTCCCTCTAACTATTCCCCCTTCCTCCCCATTCTCCCTTCCCCTTTAGTTATGTTATTCCCTCTTCCCTCTAACATCCCCCTTCCTCTCCCATATTCCCTCTAACATCCCCTCTTCCTCCCCCTTATCCCCACTAACACCCCTATTCCTCTCCCTTATTCCCTCTCACATCCCCC
>JBCEWC010013128.1:0-15310 GCA_038996855.1 Solanum aculeatissimum
CGTATCCAAGCAATCAAATTGAAGAAAGGTGCAAGAATCCAACATTTTCCCCAAATTTCCTTCAAAGCTTCAACAATAGTGTTCTTGGTGCTTGAGAGAATTTGATGAAGTTTTAAAGTGTTAAAAATATATGAATAAGGGATAGGGTTATATCCAATAGGTTTAAGGGACTTTAGGAAGCCTAAAATGGGCCTAGGGATCAACCAAATTACGACTTAACCCTTATTGAGGCGGACAATTCACTGAACTCAGAGCCAAACGGTGGCTCAAACGGTCCATACAACAGATAATGGTCCTTCCCACTGCTCCTTGAGCCTTGAATTAGTAAAATAAACAGGACACAGCTTGTCCAAGGCTCTGCCCAACTTGATGGACCACCAAACGGTTCGTTTGAGGTCTCACAGATCGTGGGGTGGTACGTGGACCCTAACTTAGTTTGTGGGGTGGGTCCTGAACACCCCATGCTCTATGGACCATCTCATGGACCCCCACATGGACCTTGAACAGTACCACGGTCCGCGGCCCATGCCTTGGGCCATTGTCAGGACCCCTTTCCAATGTCTTCCAAATTTCAGGCAGTCTCACTCTTTGGGCCATAACTTGCTCATCCGAACTTTGAATCAAGTGAAACTAGTTGAATTGCGAAGATAATACAAATAGCTTCAATTATATATGTAGTATCCCACACGTTTCAACCCACATCAAAAGTTATGATTCTATGAAGCTCACTGTCCAAACGACCCCTCTAGGCCCCAAAATGATCCGTTTTGCGTTCGGCCACTTAAACTCAACCCGTGGCTACAAAATTTCAACCATAACCAGTATAACATCATACAAGATCAACCATAAGGATTTTCTAAAAATATTCGGGTTGTTACACCAAACTCCACTTTAAGCCTTCTCAGTACTAAGTCAAATCCCACAGGATAGTAAATCATAGTACAATAGTCAATAATTCAATCATAGCTTTGAAATTCATTTAGTTATCATTGGTAAAAAGAGTAGATTATTAACCTTTGTGATTCATCAATGTAATAATGATCCTTATCACACTTAGAATCCATGATTAGGTGAGAAAAACTTTCACCAACTTTCTTTCATTCATTCATTCAAGGGACTTAATAAAACATAATTGCATAGTTTTCCTAACTTTTGGAAATCCCTTATCATTCATGATTATGATTCATTAAAAACTAGGATATTATGTGGGGTTGAATCTCAAAACAAATTTAAAACATGCTATTCATTAAGATCATGCACAATTACAATAAAATTCATTAATTGAATCAAAATTTAAAGAACTCACTATGTAATTAATGAACCCTAGATAGACTTGTAGGATTTCACTTTACAAACCATCAAAACAATTCTATTCAATTATATTTAATGCTTAATTGAGTAAATAAACATTGATAGAGACTCACTTCACGAAATTAGAAGAGAATTAAACAAAACCCACAATGTTCTTACTTGAAATCAATTGAAAAATAGAGGATCTTTTGGGAATCTTGGGTGGAAGATGCCTATGAATCAATGTCCATGTACCTTAATGTAGAGTCTAATAGAAATTATCATAAATCACCTTGAAACTTGAAGAAATTGCTTGATCTTTTGTGAAACCCTTGCTTGGAGAAGAAGGGAATCTTGGAGGAACTTTTAGAGAGAGAATTTGTGATTTTGAGAGTTGGGGTGAGTATGAGGGACATTTGGGATCTTAGGATAGTTAATAGAGTGTAATTTAGTCCTAAAATTGTCATAATATATTAATGATCAATTAGGAAAAATCTAAAATAATCCTGGATTAAAACCTGACAAAGGCCTTTGTATGAACTCTATACGGGCCGTATAGAGCAATACAGATTGTATAGAGGTTTGTGAGAGGGATATTGTCAAAAGGGTCTAGAAAAATGGATAAGGAGATTCACCAAGGTTGGGACCACAGGCCGCACACGTCCATACGAGCCGCACATGTCCATACGGGACATACTAGGTTTCGTGGTCCAAGGGGTCCTTGGCTTTTGGATAGTGGGGATCCCACAAGGGTCACCATGGCTCGTGGTGCCCATCTTGGTTTGTGGTCCCAGTATTTTCTCCTCAACCTTTCCCAAGGCTGCTCCACGAGTCCCCTACACAGCTAGTAGTACTTTGTACGATGTGTGTGGCGCCTCATGTAGAGCACCTAGTGCTTGAAAGTTGAACTTTTATGGGGAAATTCCTTAAACCTCATTCTTCGACTTTGTAATTTATGAGGTACTACAATATCCTTCCATGAATGCCTAACGGACCAACATGAATGCATTTATGAAACTTAATTAAACATCAAAATCATGAAATTTTCAAACTTTGACTGTAAACATCATTTAAGAATCAGTTTCATGAGTATGCATGAATATGAAAAAACTTAAATATAATAATTTACACCAATAGGTCATGAGTAACTAGATACCTTGGGCTGAAATAGAAGGAAAAAGGTAGGGATATTATTTTATTATGTCCGCTTCCACTACCCATGTTGCACTTTCAACTTCTTGGTTCCTCCAAAGTACCTTGACAAATGTAATTTTCTTGTTCCTCAACCTTTTAACTTGTCAATCCAAGATTTCAGTTGAACCTCCTCATACGTCAAGTTTTCTTCAACACTCACACCTTCCAATGGCATAATGGAGTTTGGATCACCCATACATTTTGTCAACATTGACACATAAAATACGGGATGAACCGAGACTAACTCTAATAGAAAATCTAGATCATAGGTCACCTTACCAATACATTTTAGGATCCTATATAGCCCTCATACCAGAGATTCAACTTTTCCTTTTTTACCAAGCGCATGATAACCTTCATTGGTGAAATCTTAAAATAGATCCAATCATCCACATTAAACTAAAGTTTCCTTCTTATGTCTAAATAGGACTTTTGGCAAAATTGGGTAGCCTCTAAACTTTCCTTTATATGTCTCACCTTTTCAATAACATCAAATAGTAAATTATGACCAAGGCTATTTCACCTGATTCAAACTATCCCACCGTGGACCTACATTTTTCCTTATACAAAGCTTTTAATAGGGCCATCCCAATGCTTTAGTGGTAACTTTTGTTATATGCAAATTCAATCAATGTTAGGTGATCATCTCAATTACCTTTGAAATCTAGTACACATGCCCTCACATGTCTTCCAAAGTTTGGATTATTCTCTCAACTTTCCCATTGGTTTGAGGTTGGAAGGTTGACATAACTTTAACTTTGGTACCAGAACCTTTTTGAAAGGACTTTCGAATATGCAAAATGAATTGAGTACCATGATATGAAATGATAGACAAAGTAACACCATGAAGCTTTATATATTTTTTGATATACATCCTTGTATAATCTTTGACATCATAAGAGGTCTTAATTGGTAGAAAATAGGCTGATTTGGTCATTCTATCAACTACCACCACAATCGAGTCATGTTGCTTATGGGTAGGAGACAATCCTTTTACAATGTCCATATTCACAGCCTCCCACTTTCAAATAAGAATTTTTATGTCTTGGGCTAAACTTCTCGGCCTTTGGTGTTCAACCTTCACTTTTTGATAATTTTGTATTCCGCCACAAACCTTGCTAGATCCTTTTTTCATACCACTACATCAATACTCTTCTCTCAAATCTCTATACATTTTGATTGATCACGGATGGATGGAATACCTTAACTCATTATCATCTTCCTTAGGCCTCAACATTCGGAACACATAAGTAGCCTTGGTAATGAAGTACCTTATCCCCCCTTGTGATAAAATCTCTATCTTGTTACCAACCATTAACTTCTTCAACTCATCTATGGTTGGATCCATGTCTTTCTTTGCTTTTATATCCACTACGAATGAAGATTCTAACCCATTATGAACAAGAACACCATCCTCATATCACGACCAGGACCTAGGGCCTAGCCGTGACACGACGAATGTGACACCTGAAAGTATCCTACCCAAGACTCATGTTCATATCATAAGCATTCTTAAGGTAAAATAAAGCATACATAAGAGAATAAGCAAGCGGAAGTATATAAACATAAAATGTCTAGTCCCCATAGGGAACATACATCCATCCATAGTTTAAATCATGCCTCTGTATCATATATCTTGGCGGAGACCAACACATAACTCACTAGCTCAACCTTAAGATGTACATTAAAAGAAAATAGAAGGTAAAGTCTCATGATAAAAGAAAATATGATAAGGTTCATTCCCGGAGCCTAGGAACTCACCAATGGATCTGCAAGCTCGATGTCCAGAACAAGCCACAAAATAGAATGGCCTCCTTCTCATCCGTCCCTACATGATTTGGGTTATGTATATAAAGAAGCATGCGTTAGTACATAGGATGCACTAAGTATGTAATTATGCCATGAATCAAGGGACATCACAATAATATAAATATGTGTAATCATCATCAATAGAATAAAAAGTACAATATGCATAAGCATGTATGTTTAAAATCATATGAGGAAACATCATGAAAATCCGTAAAACATCATTACATATATATGTGGAAATAAAACCGTAATCGACATTCATAAGACCATACGGACTATTACATGGAATCCCGATGTTCACTCTCATTGAGTTAAGAGTAGTCTACTTTGCTTAGGTAAATTCTAGCATGGTGAGAACCATCATTTTGAACCCACCCTTCAGGCTCTATCCTAGCACAGTAAGTCTCCATTAAAATCTATATGGATCCATTAGCGCACCTTTAAGGTATAAAGACATAAATATTATTCCTATGATGGCACATAGTTATGGGACTATGGTATCTACCAAAGCCCTTTCAGTGCTAAGCCATATCCCATGGAATAATTTAAATCATGCATACATATATATATATTACAACATAGTTCATACTTCATTAAAATCATGCTTTCATAATTCATAGAGAGTCATCATAACTTTCATAAAATCATCATATCATAAGAATAGTCCATTAACTTTGCTTTCATCATAGTGTGGGTTGACATTTCCACCTTAACTTTATCATCATAAACATTTGGGGTTTTCATCACCCTCTTTATCATAACATCATCATAGCTTTCATACCATCATTATGGTCATAAAACATGCTTTTACATACTTTGAAATCATAATACTGAAACTTCATAGCTTTATCATAAGAGACTAGGGCTAAGTTTGGGCTCATGAGTAATGGAGTCAAAATCATGCAATTCGATAGAATTCATAGAGAAAACATGCAATTAAATCAATTTGGATTATTAATAAAGGAATGCACATCAAATCATTAAACCCTAATCATGCATACTTTGAAATCATATACTTTTTCTTGAAAATCATATACATAATAGAATTCATCATAATTCATGCATAAGTACTCTTAATCATCATGTAGAAATAATAATCCATGCATTAGGAATAATAACTTAAAAGCCCATAAGAAATCATCGTACAACTTTGAAAAAAAAGGTTTTGGATTGGGCTTTATGGATGAAACTAATTCATGAATGAAGCCCTACATGCCTCAAGTAGAATCCCTAAAATTGAGGTGAGAAATTTGGAAAAATTCCTTAGTCAACTTTTAACTTTGGCTTCAGTGGAACCCTTGACTTACAAAGAGAAATATTGAAAACCCGTGAGAGAAACATTGAGAACTGAAGTCTTTGAATGAATTAGGAATAGTTCTTATAAGTGCTAGATCAGTTACGGTAGTTAAGAAAACCAAAACGACGTAGTTTAGGATTTAAGAGGATTGGAAAAGTCAAAAATACCCTTCATTAAAAACTACCGAAGTCATCTACGAGACCCCTCTTATGGGCCGTGGAATGACATATGACTCGTAGACAGTCTCGTAGACTAGGGTATCACAAACGTTTAGCTACTTAAATTCTCCACGAATGTACATACGGTTCATAGAAACACACATGGGCCGTAGAGTCCTTCATAACATGCTTCCTTCCTTAGATAAATTTTGGTTCCTTCAGGCCCTTTTCCATGACACCAATCTTGGGGTCATAGAATATTCTACGACTCATCTGTTACTTCATAGTCGAGTCCCAATGACCCCTCAAATTTCCATCTTTTCCTTCCATTTTCCATGAGGTCACCTACAACTATGGATTACTTTACGGGTCGTAGATGGACTCGTAGAGTTGAATGTTTAGGGATTGTCTACCTTCACTTTTTCCCAAGCTTAAAAACATGGGCGGTGTTACAATATCTCTCCCTTAGGATCATTAGTCCTCGAATGAGAAAAATTAGCTTGAGAGTTGAAACATGGTCATCATCATAGCAAAATGCAAAAATGCAGCTTAATCATCATTTTTGTAAAATCATCAAACTTATGCATCAAATATCATTCAAAAACAGTTTCATGATCTTGCATGCATGCAACATAGCAAGAGTTACACATTCATGACAATTTCGAGGGAATAGATTATAATAAGTACCTTAATCTTGAGTAGAAAGAAAGAGATAAGGGTATCATTTCATCATATTCGCCTCAGCCTCCTATGTAGCACTTTCACTTTGTTGGTTTTTCCATAACACCTTGATGGATATAACTTCCTTGTTCCTCAACCTTTTCATTTGTCGATATAAAATCTCAATCGGTACTTCCTCATAAGTCAAATTTTCTTCCATAGTCACATTATCTAATGGGAAAATAATATTAAGATCACACATGCATTCCCTTAGCATAGAAACATGGAACACCGAATGAACCATAGCTAATTCCATAGGCAAATCTAACTCATAAGCTACCTTCTAAACTTTCTTCACTATCTCATAAGGTTCCACATATCTAGGACTCAATTTTTCTTTTTTTTTTGGTCAAAATGCATCACTCCTTACATTGGAGAAACTTTCAAATATACTCAATCACCCTCATTAAATTCTAATTCTCTTCTCACATCGTCACATGACTTTTGACTACTTTGGGTAGCCTTCAATTTTTCTATTATGACTTTTACCTTCTCCATAGCATCAAGTACCAAATCTGGTCCTATTAAGGACATCTCTCCCATTTTAAACCATCCCACTGGTGACCTACATCACCTACCATATAATGCTTCAAATAGAGTCATACCAATGCTTGTGTGAAAATTATCATTGTAGGCAAACTCAATAAGTGGTAGGTGATCAACCCAACTTTCTTTGAAAACAAGCACGCAGGCTCTCAACAATTCTTCTAACATTTTTTGGCCCTTTGAGCTTGTCCATCCATTTGAGGATGAAGTGCTTAGCTTTACCTTCGTACCAAGATCATTTTGAAATGATTTCTAAAAATGAAAAGTAAATTGGATACCTCTATCCGATATGATGGACAATGACACTCCATGCAACTTTACCAACTCGTGAATATATACCTTAGCATAATCTTCAGCAGCACAAAAAGTCTTCACTGACAAAAAATGAGTAGTTTTTGTCATTTTATCGACAATTACCCATACTGAGTCAAATATCTTTCTAGTCTTTGGCAAACCTGTAACAAAGTACATATTCACTTCTTTCCATTTCCAAGTAGGTAGTTCATTATCTTGGATCAAACCGCCGAGCCTTTGATGTTCTACCTTTACTTGTTGACAATTGACACATTCCCAAGTGATACACCATACTCATGTCATAGTCTTTCAAAGGTTCCAACCATCTTCGTTTCCTTAGATTTAGATTCCTTTGGCTAAACACATATTTCAAGCTCATGTGTCAACAAAGTTTTTATTCAAATACAACAACTAATAACTCAAGATCGTGTGTCGGGTAGCTCTTTTTATATTCCTTCAATTGTTCCTATAACTCTTTTAATTCTGTCGGGCCATGCGGTTTGGAGGTATAGAGATAGGTTAGGTGTTGGGCAAGAGATCAATACCAAAATAAATTTCTATTTTGGGAGGAAGACCAGGTAAGTCATCAAGAGAGACATCAGGAAACTTATTCCCTATAGGGGCCGAATTAAGAGGGGGAATATGAGACTCAACATCCATGACTCGGACAACGTGATACAGATAACCTTTAGAAATCATTTCATAGCTTTCATGTAAGAGGCAAACCTCTTTTGAACATTAAATTGGTTCCCTTACATTCAAGAATAGGCTATTAGGAACTTGAAATGTGACCCTACGGGTCTTACAATAGATAGAAGCGTAGGATGGATGCAATAATTCTTACCAAGAAAATCATCAAAATCATCCATATCAAGCTCAACTATATCACAAGGGAAGACTTTATGCAAGATCGACACAGGACATTTTCTATAAACCTTCTCGGCTAGGATCGACTCACCAATAAGATTATAAACAGAATAAGGCTCTAGCAACACTTCTGGAAACATATCAAATTTCGTGGAAACATAAGGAGTAACAAAAGACATATTGTAACCAAGGTCAAATAAGGCATACATATCATGATCAAAGACTTTTAACATACCGATTACCACATCGGGAGCCTCATCAACTTCTTCTCTGGCTTTCAAAGCATAGAATCAATTACCAAATGGACCACCACCATGAACTTGGGCATCTTGTTGCACTTGCCCCTTTTGATCCACTTGACCTTGTAGATGACCTCCATTACCCTTGTTAGCCATATTGGGAAAGTCAACAATCTTGTGTCCTAATTTTCCACTACAAAAATAACCACCTGATCCCTTTCGACAAATACTTCCATGGTTCTTCCCACACCTTTGATACTCAAGGACCATAGAACCACCATCTTGAGGTTTAGGGGTGGACACCTTATATATGGAAAACCATCGGGGAGCAACTCGAGATAATCCTTGGCCCTGATAGAAATAACCACTATCACCTAACTTAGTATGTGAAAGTCTTCTTCCAAGTCAAGTCCTTTTTCTCTCATCCCCGCAGGCCAGGGGACAATTCCTTGTCTTATGCCCAATTTTGCCACACTTGAAACAACCCTTAATTTCGGCCAAACACCTTCCTTGATTCTTTCTGCCACTCCCTTGACAATTGACAAAAACAATGCCTTTCCTTTTTGTACTTGGGCGTGGGGACACCATTAGAAGAGGAAGTGCCATAAACTCGGGCTCTCTTGGCCTCCCTCTTTCCCCTTCTATCACTTGTAATCCCAAGGGTATTTGCTTGTTGGTTTTCTTGAGAAGTTACAACTTTGGCCAATAGCCATATGGCATAGTGAAATTCCACATAGATATGTCAGTGTTGGGGAATTAATCAATAAACGGGTGATATCCGCCATCTTGTCCACCATTCTGATGAGTCTGGGACATGTTCTGAAATGTAAAGGATAGGATCAACAATGAACCTCAGGAGATTTAACTCTATCGTATGACATAGACCATGAAAAAGTGAATCATTTCCTAAATGCCTTATAGCCTCCTACTCATGGATGTGGCGCGTTTCACACCAATGAGTAAGACTCTACTTGATACGACATGTTGGACTCCGTAGGAGGCTTTCAAACCTTGTGCTCTGATATGAATTTTGTCATGATCTAGAGCTAGGGCCTAGCCGTGACATGACGAATGTGACATCCCAAGGTATTTCACCCAAGCCTCGTGTTCATATCATAAGCATTCTTAAGGTAAAATAAGCATACATAAAAGAATAATCAAGCGGAAGTATATAAACATAAAATGTCATAGTCCCCATAGGGAACATACATCCATCCATAGTTCAAATCATGCCTCTATATCATAGATCTTGGCGGGGACCATACATAGCTCACCCTCAAAATGTACATTAAAATAAAATAGAAGGTAAAGTGTCAAGATAAACAAGAACATCATAGGGATCATTCCTGGAATACAGGAACTCACTAATGGATCTGCAAGCTCGATGTCCGAAATTAGCCATGAAATGGAATTATCTCTTCCTCGTCCGTCCCTACATAATTTGGGTCATGTAGATAAAGAAGCATACATTAGTACATAGGATGCACTAAGTATGTAGGTATGCCATTGAATCAAGGGACATCACAATAATATCAATATGCATAATCATCATCAATAGAATAAAGGGTCTAATATGCATAAGCATGGATGCTTAAAATCATATGAGGAAGCATTATGAAAATCCATAAAACATCATTAGATACTTATGTGGGAATAAGACCTTAATCGACATTTATAACCATACAAACTATTACATAGAATTCTGATGTTCACTCTCATCGAGTTAAAAAGAGTCTACTTTTCAAGGTAAATTCTAGCCTCACCCTATAGGCTCTATCCTAGTACGGTTAGAACCATCAATTTTAACCCACCCTTTAGGCTCTATCCTAGCATGGTGAGTGTCCATTAAAAGCTATATGGATCCATTAGCGCACCTTTAAGGCATAAAGACATAAACATCATTTCTATGGTGGCACATAGTTATGGGACTATGTTACCTACCAAAGCCCTCTCGATGCTAAATCATATGCCATAGAATACTTTAAATCATGCATACACACACACACACACACACACACATATATATATATATATATATATATATATTTTAACATAGTTCAAACTTAATTAAAATCATGCTTTCATAATTCATAGAGACTCATCAAAGCTTTTATGAAATTATCATATCATAAGAATAGTCCATTAACTTGCTTTCATCATAGTGTGGGTAGAAATTTCCACCTTAACTTTATCATCATAAACATTTAGGATTTTTATCACCCTCTTCATCATGATATCATCATAGCATTCATACCATCAATATGGACATAAAACATGCTTTTATATACTTTGAAGTCATAATAATGAAACTCCATAGCTTTATTATAAGAGACTAGGGCTAAGTGTTGACTCATAAGTAATGGAGTCAAAATTATTCAATTGGATAGAATTCATAGAGAAAATATGCAATTAAATCTATTTGGATTATTAGTAAAAGAACCTACATCAAATTATTAAGCCCTAATTATGCATACTTTGAAATCATATACTTTTTCTTGAAAATCATATACATCATGGAATTCATCATAATTCATTCATAAGTAGTCTTAATCATCATGTAGAAATCATAATCCATGCATTAGGAATCATTACTTAAAAGACCATAAGAAATCATCATACAACTTTGATAAAAAGAAGGTTTTGGATTGGGCTTCATGGATGAAACTAATCCATGAATAAAACCCTACATACCTCAAGTAGAATCCCTAAAATTGAGGTGAGAAATCTGGAAAAAATCCTTAGTCAACCTTCATCTTTGGCTTCAATGGAACCCTTGACTTATAGAGAGAAATATTTGAAACCCTTGAGAGAAACTTTGAGAATTAAAGTCTTTAAATGAATTAGGAATAGTTTTTATAGGTACTAGATAAGTTAGGTAGTTAAGAAGACCAAAATAACATAGTTTAGGACTTAGGAGGATTGGAAAAGTCAAAAACACCCTTCATTAAAAACTGCTAAAGTCATCCACGAGACCCTTCTCATTGGCCATGGAATGACATACGACTCATAGAAAGTCTCGTAGACTAGGGTGTCACAAATATTTAGCTACTGGAATTCTGCATGAGTGCACATACGGCTCGTAGAAACACACATGGTCCGTAAAGACCTTCGTAACATGCTTTCTTTCTTAGATAGATTTTGGTTCATTCAAGCCTTTTTCCACAATACCAATCTACAGGTCATAGAATATTCTACGGCTCGTTTGTTACTTCATAGTCGAGTCCCAGTGACCCCTTAAATTTCCATCATTTCCAGGCAGTTTCTACCAGGTCACCTATGACTTGTGAATTACTTTATGGGGCCGTAGATGGGCTCGTAGGGTCAAACCTTCATGGATTTTCTGACTTCACTTTTTTCCAAGCTTAAAACAAATGAGGGGTGTACCTTATTACAGTCACTTTACCCTATACCTATACGGGCTAATTGGTGCACATATTTAACTGACTTCTTCTTTCTATCCTCAATATGAGAAATTCTATTCATGGACAAGCGACTAAGAACATAAGCAACAACAATAGCTTTACTCAGGTGGTATAATAACTCATGTCATAATCCTTTAGTAGTTCAGCTACATCCTTTGCTTAAGATTCAAGTCCCTTTGTCTAAAAACCTATTGCAAGCTTTTATGATTGGTGAATATATCAACATGTACCTCGTAAAGATATTGACTCCAAACCCACACTTGAGGCAAAATAATAAACCATAAATCCATTCAAACCATTTGGTAAATTCAAAATTGGAGCCAATAAGATGATCCTTCAACCTTTGGAAACTTTTCTCACACTCATCAGACCACTGAAATTTCACCTTCTTTTGGGTCAACTTAGTCAATTCTTCAACAATCCTCCTATAATATGTAAACAATCCCAAAGAGCTTCTAATAATCAAAAGAGATAATGACCCAGGCCAATTCTTCACCGCCTCCATGTTCCTGGGACCTACCATAATACCACAACTGAACATAATATGGCCAAGAAATTTCACCTCTGTCAACCAAAAGTCACATTTACTAATCTTGGTGAATAGTTACTTGTCCTCAACATTTGTAGCACAATTCTCAAGTGACTCCTATGCTCTTCTTCACTTTAGGAATAAATTAATATGTCATGAATAAACACCAACACAAACATGTCAAAGTATGATTTAAGAACTCAATTATCAATTCCATGAGATAGCCGGAGCATTAACAAACCCATACAACATAACAAAAAACTCAAAATGTCCATACCTGATTAAAAATTCTATCTTAGGAATATCACACTTTCTCACCCTCAATTGGTGATAATCAGACCAGAGATCAATTTGGAGAAGTAACTTGCCCCTAAAAGTTGATCGATTAAATAGTTTATCCTAAAAATAGTATATTTATTCTTTATGGTAACTTTATTCAATTTCTGATAATCTATACACTTTTGGAGTGAGCCATCCTTGTTCCTAAACAATACGAGAGCATACCATGATGACATGATTGGCCTTATGAAACCCTTATCCAATAAATCTTTCAACTATTTTTTCAACTTCTTGAGTTCTGCGAATACAATTCAATAAGAAGGAATAGAGATAGACTTGTATCAAGAAGGAGATCTATACAAAAATCAATTTTATTTCTAGGAATACAATGAAAATCATTGGTAAATACATTAAGAAATTGAATGACAATGGGATTAAGTCAAGAGTAGGGACTTCATAATTTACATCTATAACCCACATGATATGATAGATTCACCCCTTATAGATTATTTTAAGGGCTTTTAGACATGAAATGAGTCGACCTTTAAATGTCGAATCACTACCCTTTCAGTCAAGAATTGGCTCATTAGAAAATTGAAATTTGACCTTACAGGTTCTACAATTGATGAATTCACAAGAAGTATGTAGCCAATTCATCCCAAGAATGATATTAAAATCGATCATATAAAATTCAATAAGATCATATGGGACTAGTTTATGCATACTAGAGAATGACCTTCAAACATTGACACCAGAATAATTTCAAGCTATTAAAAATTGAAGGAATTCATCAAAAGAAATACAACGACACTCATATTGCAAGGTTTCAATCATGGAGAAAAATCATCCAAAAATCACCTTGAAATTGATAAGGAAAAAATTGAAATTTCATTTGAACATGAGATTCTATAAATCAAGAGGAGTTCGTGATTAAAAAATTCATTAAAACTAAGCAAGAAACAGATTCAAAATCATCAATTTATCTAAAGTTCAAGTTCTAGAGAAAACATAAGAATTAAAGTTCAAAATCAAGAAATTGATGCTGAAATTGTGAAATAATTGATGGAAAACAAAGATTTTAGGTTAAAATTACTTATCCAACGAGTTTATCTTGAAAAAGCTTCTCAAAATCACCTTTCCCAAGCTCTAAAGTTCAAAAATGGTGAAAATGGATCATATCCCAAATAAACACTATTTAGGTAAAAAATATCCTTCACAATTATGGTCCATTTTCCACCGGAATAGAAGGGAACAAGAGAGTAACACATTGAGACCGTGAGGAAGGATATTGTAAACGCAAAGAACAAAAAAGAGGGGCATCACGATCACGAGACCTCTACTGTGGTCAAAATGAACAACATTGGCATACTCTTTGCGAACATGGACCCTTTGCCACAAACGTGAAGGGTAAATCATGTGCACCAGAAGCAACAGAAAGGGAATTTCATAAAATAATCGATCGGACCCTCCGTAATTATTTGAAACCCTACACACACAAGTTATATATTCTACCCTACTAAATTCGACATTCCAGACTCAATAAAATCATCAAAAATGGAATCTGAGGTCTCCTTGATGCGAAATTCTATTAATCGCAACTAAACTAACTTAAGGCTCAAAAGATCAAAATACCCTCTAAGCTATACAAAAATATGACAAAGTCCTTTCTACTCCTAAAATCACATCCTGAATCCAATGAAATCATCAGAAATCCAATTAAAGCATTCAACTTAAAATATTGATTAGAGCTAAATCTTATTCCATTTTAACTAAACCTTCAAACTTAGG
The DNA here is from genome assembly GCA_038996855.1 of Solanum aculeatissimum. Taxonomy (NCBI): domain Eukaryota; kingdom Viridiplantae; phylum Streptophyta; class Magnoliopsida; order Solanales; family Solanaceae; genus Solanum; species Solanum aculeatissimum. The sequence goes on from JBCEWC010013128.1 coordinate 14,433, forward strand.
ACCTTTTTCTACAATACAACCACAAATAAGAAAATTGTCATGACCCTGATAGGGGGCCTAGATGTGACATGGTGAAGGAGAACTCAAAAATCCTCGATTAAGCCATAATAGCATCATTACTCACATCATTGATTTGGAAGCACAAAAAACTAAACACGTAACATATAGTTCTAGGGGAAACGGGGCTTTGGACTCAAGCTATGGGGATGTTGCCGGGAATGAGAATAACATGAATCACATAGCACATAACAAGTATCTCTAAGGGGTGGGTAAGTAGGACTCAAGCTATGGGGGAATATTGGGTTTGGGGAATTTCCAAATAAGCACATTCCCAACATTTACAAGCCCATAAACATAATCATCAGCATAATTGAAACATCATTTCAATAAATAAATCCCAATAGTCATAATATCCCAATAAAACATAATACAACGTGCAAGAGTTTTGTGTGTCCAACATAGCCTCTACATAAGATAGAGCAGGGCCTCAACATAGTTTGGGGCTCACCCTCAATACATAAAATAAGTGTGACCGAACGAGATGACAATATAGTGTGACCAAACGAGATGACATGGGGACAAGTGATACGAAAGGAATGCACATAGCAAAGATAGGAGTATATCATAACAATATGCCATGCCATGATGCATGAAATGTAATATAAGATCATATTATAGCGGGGATATGACCTCAACCGACACTAGAGGAGACCCGAGCGAGCTACTACGTGGATCCGAACTACTTGCCAGGTAGATCCCTAGTCAACCCTTCAACAAGGGGATATATAACAAGTCAATCCCATCTAGGGAGATATCCCATGTTGGCACATGGTTTGACGGAAAGGAGTATGGATCCTTGGAGATAGTCCACCCCGACT
>JBCEWC010013129.1:0-15307 GCA_038996855.1 Solanum aculeatissimum
TTAATGCTCCACTTAAACAATTAGTGCTCCACTTAAAACAATTAGTGCTCCACTTAAAACAATTAAATATTCAACATATTGCTATTATTAAAAAAGAGAATTTTTAAAAAAAGGCAATAAACAAATATAAACAAAAATAATAATAATTAGTAGTACCCTACTAAAATAAAGAAATGATTTTTTTTTAAAAAAAAAAAAAAGCCAACAGCTCTAGTAACATGGTCATTGGTCACTGCTAGCTGCCAAAATATATGGCAAACTTGTCATGTTTTCAACAAACTAAATAGCGGAGAGACTATATTTAGTTTCAAACATTGATCGATTGGCCATTTTAAGTTTATAAAAAACTATTTTTTTGAGTAAATAATTTTTCTTAGAAAAATGTGCTCACGTTGGTCGTAATTTGCATGTGTAATTTCCCTATCCCAAGAATTCTTTGCTCCCCCAACGACCCACCCCACCTTCAGCGTTATGGGCCTCTTTCTCTTGTGGAACACCAACTTGTCTAGATATTTTGTTAGCAATAACCCAAAAACAGAACAACGAAAGCTAATGTATATGGATGGTGATTTGTCATGATTTCATAATATATGGTACTGTATGATATGGTATCGTATAGTATTTTATTGTATAATATTTGGATAGATTGTATGAGTTGTTATTATTTAATAATAATTTATTGTTTGATTTTATTGTATGGTACTGTATCGTAACTTATAAATTTACAAAAATGTCCATAATTATTATAAATATTTAATCTATTCATATTTTTAATAAAACTTTTTTAAAATATAAATACATAGAATCAAGTAGGAAAACATACAAGCTAATACATCTCCAATCCATACAAACAACACAAGAAAATAAAAAAAGTAAAAACTTTTGAAAAAATAAACTAAAACTTGAAAGAAAAGACAGGAGGCGGAAGAGAAGTTTCAAAAGTTGATTTGAAAGGAAATAAGTAATATAAAAACAATACATATATTAGGGTAAAGTTTAATAAAGAATAAAGGATAAATTAGAATTATTTAAATTTAAGTAAGGATATAATTAGAATAAAATAAGAGAATCAAGGGATACCACCAAATTGATGGTTTAAAAAAGTGAGAGTTTTCATGGTTACAGAACCATGAAATGAAACCACATCATACCATATAATTAATAAAACAATCAAAATAAATGTGGTTCTCTTACTAACCATACCACCAAAACCACCATCCAAACAAGCTATATATAAGAAAAAAATATATGTAAGGTCATGACGGTGTCAGAATTTTTATTAATACATGTCAAAAAATTACAATTATGTCACTAAATATGCGACCTTAAGAAATCTTGGCAACACATTAATCGTTATATTGAACCTTTAGCTTGTGGCAAGAGATACCAACACTAATATATATATATATATACCTATAAAATTAAAATTTGACCTATCTATACGATATAATTTTTTGCAAAGTGATGTCGCTTGATACTTCTCACGCAAGGGTAGCTCTGACCCTGTTGTGAGGGGCTTATATTCTTATGATATTGATAAAAAAATTCCACTCAATATTTAATCGATAAAATATACAAGGAAAAATGCAATCAAATCATTGAGAAAACAATTATATTATTTATATGTATTCATGTGGATAAAACGGCTAGATAACTTTTTATGTCTCGATAATTACTCACTTAGATACATTATAACAATTCAAATTCAAATTAGGTGGTTGATGATAATTGAGGTGTCAAAAAGGAGCAGAATCTAAAGTCCAGATTAGGTTAGCATCCATTTAAAATTTAAATTGATAACTGTTTGAACAACTAATATAAAATTTTAAAATCTTTTATTTATGTAATACTTATCTATTAATTCTAATTAATAAAAAAAGATGATGTTTGATGGAAAAAAAAAAAGGAGGTGGCACATGGGTTTCCAATCAAAAAAGTTTGACATACCCCACAATTTAGCTGGTTCCTCATTTTCTCTATTCTCACTTTACAAAATAAAATTTTAAAAAAAATCAATTTATTTTTACTTGTCCAGTATTTACTAGACACATTCCTTAAATAACAAAAATAGAATAATAATTTTATTATATCACTCTTTAAATATAATAAAATTAAATACTTTGAGAAATAATTATAGTTAATAATAAAAATAAATTAGCTGACAAAATTATCTCTTGATTTTCTGTTGAAACAAGTAAAAATGAATATTTATATTTTTAATATAGTGGAGAAGTAACTTAAATTGTATAAAAACAAAAAGAATAAAAAATCCTACTAGCTAACTATATAAACCTCCACAAGTGTGAGCCAGCATTTATCACTAGTTTGTTTGCAAGACGCATTCATTTTTTTCTCTGTTGAGTTAGAAAAAGGTATACTTATAATGGCTGTTGTTGTTTCAATGTTGTTGGCCATCTTTGCCATGGCTTTTTTCACTGTTCAAGCTCAGGAATTTGCCCCTACTAGTGATGGTTGGTTCTCTTTTCATCAACATAAATTTAATTTATATGTAAAATTTTCGTCTAATCGATCTCCATCTTGAATTAAATTTACGTTGTAAGTGTATATATAACTTAAATCTTTTGGAGTAATATATATATGGTGATTGTAATTTGCAGGAGTATCAGTAGATCAAGGGATTGCGTATGTGTTAATGCTGGTGGCTTTAGTTCTAACATATCTCATCCACCTTATGGATGCTTCTTCCTACAGCTTCTTCTAAATTTAATTTCTCTACAACTTCGGTTGCAACCTTTTAATTATGTCTGCATTTTGAGAAAATGGTTGTAATCATTCTTCGTATGGATTTAATAGATTAATCCATTCATGTTTAATTTAATTTCTAGTGAATGGTTATATATTTAGTTGTCTTTTTCTGATTTCTTCTATTGTCAGCATCCCAAGTGTCAGACCAGAATCTGTCTACTTTCTTCTGGTATATATAAAAGAAATGAACCATAACACACTGAGTAATACAACTAAAAGATATGAACTCTAGAGAAATGAGAAGCCACTTGAGAATAGCAATCTATTGCTTTTCACTTGAGATACGTATCATTCGTCAGTGACATTTTTTCTTTTCATCTTTACAAGGTACGAGTAAAATCTTCGTACAATCTACCATCCCCGTTCCCCACTTGTAACGTAACACACTGGTGTAACGCATCTCTTCGAGTATTTGCAAGCAACCCAAAGTACATTTTCCCTCCAGGAAGTTTCCTACAACTGATTTTATATCCTACTTCCACGCAACACATCAGCCTAGTTTCTTTTGTTTACTGTCTGAAGTTTCTGAAATACACAAGAGTATAGTCGTTTTGTTCTTTTTATGAATGTGTATGTACGACAATAATTACTGTGGGAGATGGGCTTTGAGTTTACAAAGGCATAACTGGCTGCCATTTATTAATCAGACATACAGCTTCGTCATTGGAGAAACTTCTCCACTTGCTTGAATAAATTATAACCTTCAAGCCTCACCGGCAAAATTGGCTAAGAAGAAATTACCCTGCGATGAGCCAAATCGCTGCAACAGTCAGGTCTTCGGAGATTACATTTCACCGAATATCGTCCTTTAGATATTCAGCCTCTTATTGGTAGAAGTTGTGCTAGTATCACTTGCCTTATTGGCTTGGAAGAAAAATCACAATGCTATAGATCAGCACCTTCGCTCAGCTGATGCATATGCCTATGGTGCAAACAATATTTTACCACCTCATAGAAGGAAACAACGATCCCAACTGAAGGTCCAGCACGGGCAACTCGGGGGCCAATTCCAGCGAACAACCCCTTAAGTCCCCCATCCCTGGTTCATGAGAACAATAATTAGCACAACACACAGCACCAAAGAACTATTAAGACAACAGTCTACAAACTTTTTAACACTTAATTTGAACAAATAGCAAGATACTGGTTTCAGTGAAACACAAGGATATTCCAGGGTTCATCTTGTCCTTTAGACTTTGCAAGAAATGGCCAAGCGTGAAAGAGGTTCAAGAACTAGTTTTCTTTTTATGAAGGCTAACATCACTTTGCTAGAACTTCTGCTATGCACTCTTTTTACTAACTTAAAACCTGTTAAGGACCCAGATAAAATAGAACTATTTTCTTAGCAGCATGAAAGAATCACTGTGTCTTACAATAAAAGACTAAATTGAGACAGACAAGAAGACAAAACAGAGATTCCAGAACATCTCGTCGATCGATTGGATTCATCATCCTCAAATGAAAGGCAAGGAAGACAAGGAGCTACACCTCGTCTCCGCTGGATCTGTTCCCGGGAGTAACTGGTGAAGTGTTTTACAGGTAAAGTCATCACTTAACACGACCTCAAACACTTTCAGCGAAATCATCTGTTATGAATTGACGCCCCAATAAACGTTCTGTCCTCAGTTTTCTATCTTATCGTACTTAATTGGAAAAAATAATTGTCCTATCGGCAATTGGCACACACTAGAAAAAAGTATTAGTTTGTGAAAACCAATCATCCATGAGCGCTCATCATTACTTACTCCTATTGACTATCTTTTGTCGACTAGATCAAAACATATCGAAGTATCTGAAAAAAATAGGGGGCTGGAAGGGGAGACGGGGTTGCAGCCGAAGATAAAGAAATAAAATGAAGCTAAGTACCTCCATATCTCAACCAATGTTTGTCTAGTGGTCATCCTCAGTGCTCGTTCAGGATCATTCTGACATGACAAACGAAAATTCCATTAAAACAACAACAAAAAGGAGGGAAATAATAATAACTAGTTTCCAAAGCGAGAAGTACAAAGAAGCAAGAAAGTCCATGGAGTTTGAAGCTAAAAAATGAGAAGTAAAGCACATGCTCTGAATTGGCGTTCCAAATCATAATGTAAGACTACTTAATGGGGGATTCACTAACTTGGCTCATTATTGTTGAGATTATAATCTACTTCTCCACATCCACCATGCTTCTTTAAGTTAATAAAAATACAGATAATCAGATTCCAAACTATTAAAGTTGTACAAAACCTCGTCTTTTGGAGATACATCTAATGCAAAAAATCATCTACTTCCAAATGTGACATTAGAAGAGTCCTATGTGGTTAACTCATATTGTAAGTTTTTAGTTGTTGATTCTCAAGAGAACTAACTCATGGCCTTGGAGAAACATATGGAGATCAAAATCACCTTTGAAAGTGGCTTCTTTTGTGTGGCTAATTATAATAAAAGCATGTTGACACAGGACAACCTTCAGAAAAGAGGTTTTCAGCTCTGTAACAGGCGCCATCTATGCGGAACAAATTCAGAAACCATCAACCATTTGTTTTTGCACTGCCCTATTGTTTCACAACTATGGAACTTATTTCTGAATATGCTTGTAGAACAATGGAGAATGCCTCAAGAAACAATTGATTTGATGAGAAGGTGGTACAGAATGGAGTTGTCAAAAGAACAACACAGATGGATGATGGTGGAGAACTATCCTAGCTACTATTTGGAAAGTGAGAAATGTAAAATGCTTAAAGATACAGCTAGCTCTACAGAGAAGATAAAAAACAACTGTATACTTCATTTTCGTTTTTGGTGTAAAGAGGGTTCTGATGAATGATGCTAACAATCTGTTAAGACATATTTGACTCCATGCTGTTTTGATGCAAAGCTGGATCTTTTTGTAAATATTCAAGCACAAATTCTTCTGCGTTTATAATACTTACACTTTTCTTTTAAAAAAAAAGGTTCTTTGAATTTAACTGCACTGAACAAATAGAAGTTCTTTGTATTTGATATTTTAATGTAGCTCCCAACTACAGGTTTCATCAGTGTAAACCCATGCGGCCATGCCTAAGGCAAAAAGTACTACTTGATCATTTTCACTTCAAAATCATGTCTGATTCAGCCCAAACTTTATCAACTGATTGAGGTTAAGCGTATTTATCTGCTCAGCATGTTATTGGATCCAATAAAGCAAGAGTTACACACTCACACTCCTCAGCCAAACTAAAAGAAATTTATTTAGGTGCGTACACTATCAAGCAGATATTTCCAATATGCTGTACTTAACATCAGCCTATTATTAAGAGTTCCAATTACACATGTGAGCCAAGACTACTTTCACAATGGATAATCACTCTTTCTGTTAGTTGTTTCTTGTAGGAATTGTTTAGGTGAATAAAAATGAGAGAAGACCAACCTCTATTTGTCTCCTAGTTCTTGCAACATCTAAAGGACATGTTGCAGAAGCAGCAAGACTTCCTGCAACAAATCCAGCAAAGAAATTTGCACCAAGGACAGTTGTCACACTTGCTTCATCTCCCACCACACCTAGTAGCTTCCTCCTAACCTTCACAAAAGTAGCGAGAGTTCTATTCAATTAAACACAGTATAGGTGTAGGCATAGGATGGAGTTATGGACTAGAAGCACTTACTGGCTCAAGAGTAGACCAGCAAATTGCGGAGAAAGGAACATCACGAGCTAGTTGTGCCCCCAGACCAGTCCAGAGGAGGCGGTAGGCTTCCATAATGGATTAACCACAATGTGTTAGCATAGCATTAAAAATCAAAAGGCAAGATCTGGAGCAGTAAAACTTCCATAATGGATTACTCTCAAGAAACTGAATGTGTCCAATGTCATGTGCTTTAAGTTACACTTTTAGCAGATTTATTCTGTGTGTCTCTAGCAACTAAAACTAGAGGACAATTAGTTAATTATGATGGGATTTAACTTGTATTTCCTTTGCCAGAAGTAAGCTAATTTGGAAGGATCTAGTATTTCTTAGAAAAAATCAAATAAGGAAAAGATAACTCGGAGAGAACTTCCTCACTGAAAGCATTCTTGGTATGTTGAATTTAAGGAAAGAGCATAAGATGACCAAAATAGATTGTACGAAGAATAAAAATGTTTATTGAAACCACTTCAATATGTGTATATGTACACACGTAAGGCATGAACCTATCAACCCAATACTAATGCTAACCATAATGAGGGTTAGACAGTACAACATAACTATGTGCAGCCGACTAAAGTAAGTTTGATGAAGAAGTATTACAATTTTGATAGCTGCTTGCACTATTGACTGGAGAAACGATCCCAACTAATGTCTTCCACACTCCTGGGGGCTTTACACCATTTTTTGTGTCTTTGAAGGCCTATAACAAATGTAGTCATATAAAGAAATAAAATTTAGCAGAGAATAAGATAAGAGCAGCAGAAAAATAAGATAGAGATATTGTCCGAAACATAGATAACATGATAAAACCAAACACCTAACGAGGTGGTGCTGCTCTCTCTGAAAAGGAAATTAACATTATCTAGTAAGTTCCAAGCACCCTGGATCATTATGATAAAGACAAAACATCAATAAAAAGAAACTAACATCTCAAACTACCAATGTGAGCCCTTTAATTTCCCAACAGTGGAAGTGGAACAAGATTTCCATCTTCAAATTTTAGCTTTAAGCATAGCTGCCCACTAATTCACAACATTGAAAGCTAAGAAACATCTAGAAAGAATATAAATCGTTATCCAGCAAAACATTTTTAAGAAAGTGGAAAAAGGTTGAATCATCTCCCCGAGCATATAGATGCATGCCCAAAATATGTGATGTACTTTGATTAGTGAATGTGAATTCAAATATTTACATATCTGATAAATGTAAAATTTACTCATTCATCTATAGTTCTATCCACAAGATTAACTGTAATACAGACAAACATCTCCTAGCAGAAAGATTCCTTTAGTATGCATCAAGAAGATAACCGATTTACCTGCATACGTGTTCTTGCAAGCTCAACTGGATAGCAAGTGATGCAAGCAACGGAACGTGCTAAGGATCCTGCTATCAAGGGGACATATGGTGTAGCAATTGGCATATGACGTAATGAATACTCTTCCATAGAGTTGCGGAAAATGTCATAAAGAGGCAAATATATCCCCACCTACAAAAGGGAATGAAACACTTAATAAGAACTATTACAAAACAAAACAGTTGATAAAGCAATTGCATTAACAGCATGCGTCAATATTTAATAACCAGTGAAAACTGAAAAAACAAATGCATTTCTGAATTGAAACTTACAGAAGGGATTGCCAATGTTAGACTTGCATTAGTGCCTCTCCACAATCTGGTAAATCCTTCCTGTACAAGTTACCTGGGTTAAATAGATGACACAGTTGACTTTACTTTCACAGAGATAATGAAATGCAGAAGTACACTGGAAGAAGATGCTGAGAGCAACTCCCTATTTTGCAGGTTCAATGGTTTCTATTTCTTTTCTTTGTTGACCTGATAATACCGCATGACTTCAGAACAACTATGGCACAGCTATTCATATCAGCTAGCTTCCAATCTATAACGTCAATGCTCAACTTTTTCTCGGGGGGAGGGAGGAAAAAGGTGGTGACAGTAAACCTTGCAAGGTTCTCTCTGTTTACAGAATTTACACCTTTTACATGGCCATCTCATATAAAGTCATAGATGCTCATAAGGAGAAGAGAATTGTCTCTCGTGCTCCAGAAAAAGGAGCTAGAATTTTCTATTTGAAATGTTTTTGCAGCCTCACTACAAAAATCATCCTCAAGACTTTCTTACATGACTAGTTCATGATGGATGTTCATGTTATAGTAGTCATAAATTTGAGTGGATTTTCAGATGAGACACTCGCATTTTCAACGCAGCAGATCTCAAACTACATTAGAGAGACAGAACTACATTACTTCCCACAGAAAGTAACTAACCTGACGTATTACTTTATAAAAGACATCAAGAGTTCCTTTATATCGAAAACACTCAGGAGAACATCTTGGTTCAGAACCAAGAACAGCACGAGTGCCTGATGAGTTAAACTTCACACCTGTCAGCACCTAAACAAGATAGCAGGGCCAAAATTATATGCTGAAGAACATAATAGTGAAAAATCAATCAACTCAAGTTGGTCCTTGCAACTTTAGATTGATAATATATAGGTAAAACTGAAAACATTCCGTGCACAAGATCTCAGAGATAGCATGAAATGCATATAGCTTCCACAATCAAATTATTCTTTTTGCCTACAGGTTTAACAGGTTGAAGTCGCATGGAAAGTAAGCAAAACAAAAAATTCGGAGTAAAATGCAGGGAACCTACTGTATTTGAATGAAGATGTCCCAAATTACACAGGGTGTCATAAGGGACACCAGCAGCCTGAGCTTGCAGCCTTGTCTGCAAAGCAGGAAAAAATGTCATTAAAATGTAAACAACCTGAAAGAAGTGAAATAACAACAAAGCAAATAATGCTCAAACATTATCATCTCAAGATTAGTAGTTTTAATCTTGTAAGCTGCTCAACAGATCATCCTCGACAATAATCCGTGTTTAAGCACTACTATTAGCAATGTAACAGTGGAACACATAAATAAATACTAGAAATATGAATTCTTACAATAAACAAAAACAGTACAGGGGTTTAGAGTTAAATGCTTAAATATCAAACAATCAATCATTACTCCTGAAAATCCCAATTTGAGGCATTTCATTGTCAATACTAATCAATTTACCTTTTAAAAGCAAATCCAAAGAACAACATGAGCTTAATTTAAGAATGAAGATTAAAATTGGGGAAAAGTAACCTTTGCAACATCAAGAGGGTTGACAAGGATGGCTGAGATAACAGCTGCTCCGGCGGCGGAAATAGCCCTTTCTCCAAAACCCAAATTCACATCCGTAAAGTTGTTGGAATGTGAAGGCTCGTCCCCAGCAGAAACGGCGACGTTTTTGTCGTATTCAACGGTGGTTCTTGCTGCAGTAGTAGCTGACCCAATCCATGAAGGCAAACCCTGTTTTGTTGATGATGATCCAACCATCAAAAAAATATTGTATCTTTTTGGGGTGGAATCAATCGAAATTCCTAATTTGTGTGATTCTGAAGGTGAGAAAATTTTGAATCTTTGATATAATTTGCAGCTTATGGAGATGAACTTTTTTAGTTTTCGTATTAAATTGCTGGAAATTTCTAGAGATTTTATGCGATTGTTGGAGATTATGATTATTTTTTTTAATTTAATATGTGCATGAAGAAGCTGAATTGAGAAGCAAAATGAATTCGTGGCGTGGCCATAAGGGCGCCAAGCAACAAGAGTGGCGGCTGTTTGTACAAATCGAATCTCTATTCCTAATTTCTTGGGAAATGAATATCACGTTCACCCTTTTTTTTTGTTACTTCCTTTCTTCACTTTCTCATTATTTTGCTTTTTCCAGATTAGCTTCACTAAATTATAAAGTTAAATTAAATTATCTAAATTTAATATTTAAAATTTATATAATTAAAAATTATATAAAAAATCTTACAAGTTATAATTTTTTTATATAATATAATAAAAAATATATTTTTAAATATTGATCAAAGTTTATGTAGTTTTTGACCTTTGATAAATGAAATAATGACAAAAAAAAGTGAACAAAATAAATAATTATTATACTAATTACAAAAATCCGTACTAGCACAGTCCAATATACTCCCTCCGTTCATCTTTATTTGGCCCCTATACTATTTTAGGATGTCCAACAATACTTGTCCAGTTTATGAAATCAATAGATAATTTTACACTTAGTTCCTAATTTACCCTTGTCATTAATTATAGTTATTTTTATATTACGTTTTTCAATTCATTGTATTAATTATATTCAAATGGTGATTTAGTAAAATTACTCGTATCATTTACTACTTCTTTTTTTATATGTCAAGTCAATAGGCGTCAAGTAAAGATGGACAGAGGGAGTATATTTTTAAAATTTTGATTTATATGATATTAATTGATTATATATATATATAATTTTTGAGTTGTTAATTATTACAACTTATAGTACATTTCATGTTTATTTTAAGTAATATATATTGTTTATTTGTTTCAATTTATGTTGCACATATAAAATTTTGAAAGCTAATGAAATTTTTATTTATTTTAACAATATTTTAAATTTTTAATTGTTGTAACTTATAGTATGTTTTACATAAACTTTAAATAATGTATGTTACTCTTTTGGTCTCAATTTATGTGGCACTGATAAAACTTAAAGAACCAAATTTTAAATTGATAATTATTGTGACTTATAATACTTTTTACATCATTTCAAGTAATTTAACTTTTTGATTTATTTATATTGATTTTTAAAGTACTTTATTTTTTTCACAAATATAATCATTGAAAGATATTAAAATAGTTATTTAATTTTATTTGTCTAGTTTAAAAAGAAAGACTTAATTTATCACTTTGTGTTTGTTTTATCCTAATTCTAGTATTTACATGACTTAAAATAATTAATTACGGTGATATAGTAAAATCTCACTTAAAACAACTGGAAAAGTAATTTATTAGGGATAATATTGTAAAATGATAGTTGAAGCAACTAAAGCAATAATTAATAGAAACGACATAGTAAATTCAAGCAGTTAAAAACAGTCACGTCAATAAGTAGTCATCTTAAAAATATTAAATAAAAAGACCATAAAATATTTTTATGATCTCCATATAATAAAAGAGATAAAAAAAAAGTAGCAAACCAAACAAACATGTTTACGGAGAGTTGCTTACTTTCACATTTCTTATCTTATAAATAATATATTAAAAATATTCATTTCAAATCAATTTAAACAATCAAGAAAAAATAATTATCTTTTATTTTATTATTAATATTAATTATTCTAGAATTAAAGATATAATATAAATAAAAATTAAATAAGTAATATATTAGCCAAACAATACTCCTAATTAAATTTTTCTTAGAATGTTACCAAACTTTATCATGACAATTAACTCCTTGTTTGGATGGTTGTTACTCATTGTATTGTATTGTATTGTTAGTTTAAGTATGATGTTTGTTTTGATTCTTACTTAAATTTCACAGTATCATATCATTTAATTTCATCGTTAGGTAACGACGAAAAGATCCATTTTATGTAACGACTGATTTGGTGTAGTTGTGTCATTACTTTAATTTCTTCTTCTCATTTTTTTACTTTATTTATTTATTTAATAATTCTACTTTATCATTTATCTTATCTTTTCATGGAATCTACCACATACCCTTCAATTTCTTGTAGGTTTATCATTCAAATTATGGTATATGACATTATGTAATTATGAAGAACAATACAATTTATCTAAACATTGTAGTTATTGGAACAATATAGTACGATGCAATATAATACAGTACAGTACAATACAGTACAGTATAGTACAATACAATACAATATATCATGAAATAATACATAACAACTATCCAAACAAAGTGTAAAAAGACACCAAAGGAATATCATTCTTATTTAAGAAATAAAAAAAGATTTTATCATTTTTTGATAGGTATAAATTTAATTTATATATTAAATTTTATTAATATTATAAATTATGTTAAGGAAATATACCATCGCATTTGCGTACATAAATATCATTTGAAGTCATGGACACCATTAGGAGCTAAGTTAAGTTTCTATTCTGTTTGTCGAAGAAGTTTTTATTGCAGACAAAATAAAAATTACTTTTGCTAAGAAGAATAGTATTTTAATTTGTAATTATAACTCTGATATTATTTGTGAACAAATTATTTGGATGAGTATGTTTTAATAAATAATTACTCATTTTAGCAATATTTTTTATTTATTACTATTTATAATAATACACAGCAATACTATTATGATAACACTGCACTTGTATTAAAAGTTAATTATGAATGCAATATAAATGTATTATATGTGTTCTAAAATATAATATACTTGTTTGGTAAGAAAATTGATACAATGTGTGCTAAAGTGTGTGAAAAATAATGTATCATCTACCCATAAAACTTGTATTATATATATTTTATAAATAATTTTCTGTGATATGTGTTATAAGTGTTGAATGAAAAGAAAATATTATTATTTTTTATAGTATATCTATATAAGTTACCCTTTTCATTACCATGACCATACTTTTCATTATGATGCTTATAATTAATACAAAAATGCTATTTAACCAACAAAAAGGAAAATGTCCCATCAATAATTTTATTTATTTATAGTATGAATGAACGTCTCTTGGCTTTTCATTTATTTTTTTCTTGTTTTGTTTGAGGAATTTTATGATGGTTTGGAATTAATGTAAGGTAGGGTAGTTTGTTGGTTGAGTGGTCTGCATCTGCTGTTTTTAACCTAATTATTTTGTTTACCTTTCTCCCATTTCATGTATTGTTATATTCCGTGAAATGCAAGTATTATCTGCAGGCTTAGCTGTTTATTGCCCCCACAGCCATCAGTTCTCCTTCAAATATTTTGCATGCAAAAAGGGCTCCATTTTGAAAGACAAGTTTCAAAATGAAATTCTCAACAAAAGACAAATTAGTAGCCACACCACATCATTATAGAAGTGGAGTTTTTAAATAATGACCCCATGACAACACTATCTTGCGGATGTAGATATACAAAAAATAAAGAAAATTCACCTTACCTATGACTCGAAAATTATACTTGGAAATGAAAAAAGAAGAAAACGTTAGGCATATCACCCACATGGGGCTGTCACTGTCCAAACTATATTGTCTTGTTCCTGAATGGAAGATCTATATATGGGCCTCAAAATATGCATCAGTCTGAATACGTATAATTATGGTACACTTGTCTCAAAAATGGGAGCTATTTGAGTCACTTTGCTCACTAGTAAACTTAAAAAATAAATACGCACAAAATATCAAAATAAATGTTGAGCAGTAAATTCAAATTAAACTTTTTTTTTTTTAAATGGGTTAAAAATAGGTTGATATTAGTATATTGGACAGGCTAGTTTTACTTCCAAATTTGACATTTAGGACTCGTTAGACAAGTTATTAATTTTTGGGTCATATTTGACACCTCTATCGTAGTACTTTTAGAACTAGCTAGACACTAAAGCGTGGACAGATATATATAAGATTGTATCATCAATGAATAAATCATAAATTGAATGAGTTTGTCTGATACTATGATTAAAAAAAAAATATTTTAACTAATTCAATCTCAAAAATCAACACCACATCACTTAATTACCATTTGTAAGATTTCAAATGTATATTAAACAAAAAAAATATATTAATCCTTGAGGAGTAAAAAGGGGTCCAATCTATATGTTAGCCATGTAACTTGTTTAGAGCAGCAAAAATACAAATATTTTGGTGGAAAATTAAATTCAGCCACTAGGTTGCTTCTCAGCTTTAATTTTGGACCACTGTAAAATTAAAGAGGGATTTTAATTTTTATTACAGCTGTTGTCATTCAACAGCTTGGCAAAATCAGATTTGAAACCATACTTTATTTCATTTTTATGACAAGACAGCCCCCTACACCTCACAATAATTACTACTCATAATTAATACGCAATAGTGTCATATTTGACTTTCATAAAAAAATTACTGTGCTAAGTCAGAAATTAAACCTATTTAATAATTAATTATCTATTATTACAACTGTTTAGTTAGTTATTGTACCATTTGTAAGATTTCAAATGGGTACAAGCATGCTGTGTAAGAGCTGTCAGTTTTTTTCTTTAAATATGACAGAATTATTGACTTAACCTCATAAAAACAGACATCTTTATTGGTCTTTTTTCCTTAATTAGCAAAAAGAAAATTTTCTTGCATTTTCCTTAATTAGCATAAAGTCAAATATATTTACTTTCTGATACATTTAAAATACTTTAGTACTTAAAGTTATAATGGTTGTAAATTATGTTTACATGACGTAAAAAGTGAAAAGACCGTTCATTAACCTCAAGTCTTCAACTAGAATCGTACTTTGAATACGACTTGTCACTATCTCACTTATTGCTATTAAAATATATGACTTTTGATCAATATTTTAAGATATATATTTTTTATCATATTAATATGAGAAGGATTAAGGATTACAACTTATAATATTTTTCATATAGTTTTTAACCATCTAAATTTTATATTTCAAATATTAAATTTAGTTTCGAAATTTAACGAAGTAACTTTTTAAATGGACCATTGGGAATAACCAAGATATTATACATTGATACTACTAATTGTATACGCTTTATTTGGAATTATTTGTATGCACGCGTTCTCATTACTGGAAAAAGATATATTACTACTATAAAAAATAGAAAAAATAGAAAAAATTACAGAAATACACAATATTTGAAAACTTAATTACAATTATTCTCTACCATTTAAAAAAATTACTAAATTTCCTTTTTTAGCTATTTCGCTGATACATAACACAGATTTTCGCTATTTCGCTGATATATAACACAGATTTATAAACTATCAGTTAGTTTCACTGATACCTAAAAAAATTAAACAACTAATTAATTACTGATACGTTTTTTAAT
>JBCEWC010013130.1:0-15307 GCA_038996855.1 Solanum aculeatissimum
ATAAATACATCCCTTCCCAATCATTCTTCGGGCCTTAAGATAGGAAATAAACCTACCCTTCACAACAGAATTTCCACTCTTCCATTCTAACACTATCTCATTAGGCACTTGAAACTTAACCCGCCTACCAAAACTCAACCATGACCAGTAGTACATCATATAATGCCAATCATAAGGAGATTTTGAAAATTTTCGGGTTGTTACTTTAATCTTCTAGTTTATGCTGGAGATGTCAGACTTCATTACTTTTAGTATCTCATCTTGTGCTTCAGCCCTTTTACCCAACCATTCGAACATCTCCTCAATGCAAGATGAGCCAACTCCAACATCCCGATTATACGGAGGAATGCATGGACCATTTCAGAAGCATTCTCTACGGCCCCAATTAGCATGTCTATCTAGTCCCTCGGCCAGTCATAATAGCGTCCTCTGTTGTTGTTGTCTCTGAAGGCGCCATATCTTCCATAGTTCCGACCTGGGTTCCCCTGACCTTGGTGACAATAGTCCTGATTAAACTCTTGGGCATTAGGCCAAAAACCCACTATCTGCTCTGCAACAAAGAACGTGTCCTCCTCATAGCATGGTTCCTCGTACATGGGTGGGTGGGGGGGATCAGGAGCTACAATATTTATTCGCTCCATGTTCTACTTCATCAACATCTCTACATTAGTATTAATCTGCACCAATTATTGCATCACTTCCTCATTGGCTTGTGCATGCGCTGCACTAGCGCTAACTAAGAATGAGATCCTTGTAATAGTTTTCTCTCTCGTACCCCATGCACGATTGGCTTTTACCACGCGTTCCAACCTCTGAGCAATCTCCTGGAATGGACGATCAAGGAAAGATCCCCCCATAATTGTGTCGGTGATAGCTTGGCCATTCTCATCAAGGGCTTTGTAGAAGATCTCAACTAGAGCCTCATCAACAATCTTGTTTTTAGGGACACGTCTCAGACATCTCATGAACCTCTCCCACGTAGCACCGATCAAGTCACTAGGAATTTGCTCAAAGTTATTGATCTTAGGCTTCAGCTTCTTTAAGATAGGGAAAAAACTTTCCAAAAAGGCTATCTGCAATTCTACCCAACTGGTGATCAAACTCTGTGAGAGCTCTGATAACCATAACATTGTGTTGCAAGAAAGAGAAAGCAGGAATACACAGAGCCCAATGGTATCCATGGAGATATTTGGGTTCCCCACCATACTCTTATAAACGAACATAACATTGTGTAGATGGTTATGAGGATCCTCTAATGGTAGGCCCGCAAATAACCTTTGATTCTACAGTATTTGGAACAATCCACTTGAAATGATGAACTTTGAGTCATCCAGTAATTAGGTTAAAACAATAGCTCCCTGATTTCACTCAAGTCACACCTCCTTTTAAAGGTAAAGCGGTCGTCAAGTAAATAACCTAACCGAGGTTAGGATCATTCCCGTGAGAAATATGGTAGACTCCAAAATCAATTCAATGCACCTTGAGAACGGTTAACCTACTTATTTCTGGAGGACAGGGGGGTTCGAAAACAAGAATTTAAATTAAACTAAGTGTTCCCCATGAATTCCTAACTCGGTAATATCGGACACATGTAATTCTCTTCCGGTGTGTTGGTGTAGGACAATAAGTTAGGTTTACATAGGTCTTTGATCTAGCAAATAGGTAAATTTCACCCCGGAACAAGATCTGTCTCCATGGTGTGACACTAGTAACCCTTACTTTAATCCCAGTAAAACCTCGCCTTAATCTTATTAAGTTGATTAGACGAGAAAAAGCTCAATCGCCTCCTATTAATTACCTTTTTTCCTATTCATCACTTCCTTTTATCCAGCAAGTGATACCAGGCAAGTTCTAATGTTGTTTACCGTTAAAAATCAATTAAAGTGAAAAGAATAATTAATACGCTATAACACACCTTTCAAGAATTACACATTAATCAATTTTATCTTGTTAGTTCATCATGGTTCCCACTATCCAAGTTATGGATTTAGCTATGCATTATGAGTGTAAACACAGATATTATGATATAGAAGAGCATAATAAGCACTTATGCAGATGAAATTGAAACCACAAAATCCAACTCTTCAACTAGAATCATGAGTTTGAATCAAAAACACACAATGTATGATAAATCCTAAATGTATTCAATAAAGCAAGGTTCAAACTTCATCCTCTCTGCAAACTTAATGAAAAATAACCTAAATACCTATTTATAATAAGTAAAATATCAAACTAAACCAAACTTGGAAAACTGTGTCGGCAATCTTCACAAGACCTGTTTACGGCTTGTTAACCACTTCATGGCCCGTAGATCAGGGTTTCATAGATTGTGGTAGTGTTCAAGAGTTAGTTTCTACGAAATCATTTTACAACCCATGTAGGATTCTATGGCCCGTGGTAGGTCTCTTCTGATGACTTATCAGCATCTCTCTTTTTTCTAATCCTCAAGGCACGACTATCACTTTATGGCTCATATAACATTGTACAGCTCATGGATCCTCCTTATAGAGTTGACTTTCATTTTGCACACCTCACTGTAAATTTATATGAAACCCTCTCCACGACTCATGAACTACTCCATGACCCGTAGAGGATTCCATGGAACACCAAAAATAAGTAACTTCAGGATATTTCTCCAAAACTTTTGCCAACACTGTAATCCTGCAAAACAAACACAAAAACACAATCAAACCTACTAATATCGCATTTAGGACACAGAAACCTCTAAATTTTAAGCATCAAAAGTGTTGCATTTTGGTAGCACATCAACACCCTCAACTTAAAATTATTTCTTATGCTCAAGTGACAGACTCAATCTATATAAGCAAAGTAGCAGCATATAGACTCGAACCCAATGGCACTGACTCAATCAAAATCCAACACAGACACCCACATTATATTTCAACCTCAGATCAGGCAGCCATCCAGTAATCCAACACAGATCAGTATTCCCAACAGTGCAACTATGAAAAGTCATCCAATTATATATAAGCAGCAATCACTGAATTAGTCAGACATCAATAATGCAATGCAAGTGCCCTCACAAAAATAAGTCCCACTTTACCTCTCAATATAAAATTTTAAGAGTTAATGCTCGAGACGATACTAGATCACTCTGGCTCACAAAAGACATTCAGATACCAGGGTCAATACCATATGCTTGTCCATATACTCAAGGCTAACACTTTCAACTAGTTGGGTTAGGATCACTTTAGAACTTTCTAGGCTTAGGCTCAGGGGGATTTGGTGTGATATTTTGGAAACATAGTGACTAAGGGACCTCCTTGACACTGGATTTTCTACACTTCCGCCCTTCCAACCTATGTTTTAATTCATTTTTCCTTACTCTCATATTTTAAACCTTTTAGGGTGCCTATTTTTCTCTCTTTTGCACAGTGCCTTTATTTTTCAAATTCTTTTTCTCTTTAGCACACTGATTAGGCACTTCTTTATTTTTTTCGTTGGCACCCTATTCCCTATTTTCTTCCCTTTTTACAACACTAATTTTCCCTCTCCTTCTTATGACTTTTTCCTCACTAGCCACACTCAACCTAGGCTTGTGGCATGGGTTAAGGTGCATATTATCGATCCTTCAAACTAGGAAAACTTTTGGTAGCCACTCTCAACTTAGGCTTTTTGCCTCAGTCAAGGTGCACGATGTTCAAGGAATGACAAGGGTCAATTTTAGGATTTAATCATGGATTTGAGTAAGGTTTCTTAGGTGTTTACAACCAAGAGGTCAATTTTAGACTCAAATACAGGGATCAATGGATACATAGCACATTTGGTCAGTTATTTTAGGCTAAGTGGACTATTATGGACAACGACCTAAGATCTTTTACTAACCAACTAATCTACAGCAAAAATCAGAGTAACAGGGCAATTTAAGAATTGAAATGCAGTACTGAATCATGCGATTAAGCTCACTCACACATGGCACTACTTGACATGTTAATACAAACTATCAAATCATGTTTTTTATCCTAATTTATCCTAACTTATCAGAACAAGCCCTGTCAGACAACTAATCTTGCATGGTTGCTATGAACACTAACTAAACACAAAAACCTTTTGTGGGTATCATTAAACAAAAGTAAACAAAAACATACTATGTCATGGATAAAGTATTGAATGTTACCTAAACATCCTAAACATGTTTTTTCAACAGAAAAATAAATATCCATAGGGAAAAAGAACACAGGCGAGAAAACCCTTTGGATAAAAAATTGAGATAGCTATAGGATAAGTCTACTCAGACTTCACTGAGCCCTATAACTACCCATACCCCATCAAAAAAGTTATGCATTGTCCCCAATGTACACATAATATCAAAAGTAAAGAACAGGGGACAAAAGAACATACTTGGGTGCTGAAGAACCTCACTCATCTCGAGATGTCCACCCTCCACATGACTGGTGGACTCCTCACCAGTAAGAGCTTGTCCTGAGGGGCCAGCACCCCTCGCTCTCTCACGCTCGTGAGCTAGCCACATCTCCTCATCCTACCTCAATTTTGCACAGGCAAGCTCTAGCTCCTACTCCTCCATCAACCCTGTCTCATAGCACAAAGCATTAACATCATCCATGCGTAGCGTCTTCCTAAGGAAAGGCAAAGGTGGATCCTTTGAGTGAACATGTCAGCCACCGCTTCATCTGGAATGGTCGGTGGGACATCAATAGGGGCATCTAGTATTGCACTCATCTCGGCCCAGAGCTGTTGAAGCTCCATCTTGATAGCCATCAAATCTAAAGTCCTCACTATATTGAGGCTCTACTAGACTCGCCATTCAAATGCATCCATGCGGGCATCCATGGGAGTGAGATTCTCTCAAATAGCTGCAACCGTGAATGCCTACATACGGGTCTCCGCCTCAAATAAAACCTAGCAGACTCAGGGTCTTAACTACTACAACAACTGAGTCAACTATGTTTCAGTGTGGACCTATCATTTCTCCAGGGCCTGAAATACTACCGTAGACATAAAGGCAAAGTTTGCGAGTGCTGAAATAGATACGTGGTCACTGGAGCAGGAATATCAGCAGAGTGCCCCCTCACTACATCGATCTCAACCTCTGGGGGGCCCTCGGTAGTAGATGCAACAGCAGCAGTAGTACATGGCTCGGGCAGAGGAATTAGAGAAAATATCTCTCGCATAGGTACCTGAGGACTCAGTGCTCGTTTGAGTGCAACCGGATTGTCATCAACCTTGACCAGGCTAGCATCAAGTATACGTTGAACTTCTATAAGCATGTCCATATGATGAATAATATCCACCCCCACTGCTAAGCATAGTCGGTGAATTAAGCACAGGAAGGGGATCATTGTAGACCTTTTCAAGGCCGCCACATAGATCTACTCTGAAATAATGGTGACCTAGTCAATATCGTAAATAGCCAAGATGTTGGATACTAGAATAGCATGGTCCGGTGTGAGTGTATTGTCTGCAAATGTCAGTTGGATCCATGAATGAACCACTGCCCACCAAAACTTGGCGGGGAAGATGAGGGTGGCCTGAACTATAGGCTCTGCTAATGTGGTGATCCATTCAAGGTTAGTCCCCTCTGTTGCTATATGGTCAATAACCTATCTCATCAAAGTTTCTCTATGCTCTAGGTCCCTCATCAAGCCCAAGTATCGAGTTTACCCCACTTTATGGTCGAACTTTGTTGTGGATCTGGGGATTGAGAACTCAAGCCAAAATAGCATCCGGTGGTTGGTCTCCTCTGAGATGTCTACCTATCGGCCTCTCACCATCACCTCTTCCAATCTCGGATGGGCGAGAGCCTTATTCCCCTTGTGATGAGAGGTATGTACTATGATGGAGTAGGAGGCAAAGAACTCTCTCACTAATATCACTGAGTACCTCCCTACTGGTTATGCCAACCACTGGAGCCTATAGCGTACTATAGTGTCCTTAAGCCCTAGGCCACTATTGAGTCCTATAGTAATGACTCGTGGCTCCTCGAATATAGAACGAGTAGGCTGGCCCCATTCATTTCGTTATAGATCTTTCTCATAGATGGCTCGTATTCCCCTAATGCACCATCTGCTGGCTTGGGCATCTGGTGATGTATTCAGTACTCGAGGCCTAAAGATGAGGTAGAGTTTGAACACTCCTTAGATATGGGATCAGACCCTCCCTCGAAAGAGGTCATCTTTATACTACTACTAGCCCTACTATATCCCTCGTCAGACAAAGAGGGAAGACCATAATCACCTGCGTGGTAGCCTGCCTAGTAGTAGCCCAAGTCTGTCATGGCTCGGCGTCTAGATCCCATTGAATGCCGAGCTCCTCTACAAATCCACTAGACTCAGAAGCATGCTCAGAATTAGTTGGCTCGTCAAGTAGGCGATCCCTTATGGCCCTGATATCATCATTTCTTGGTCACGGAGACATGGTATCTACCAAACTATATTCATGAAACCAATTAGTCCCATGAATTGAAAATCAAAAACAAGAATCAAAACTGAACTTGAAGAAGAAAGGAATACGAGAGCCTTTTCACGAGTAGAAGAGTGATCTATAAGTCGTAAGGGATTTCATAGATGCGGTGGTCAACAACTTTAAGTTACTGGAATAGTCTACAAGACTAGATATGACTCGTAGAATTATCTACGAGTTGTGGACTGGGTCGTAGATATGATCCAAGATTAAGTATCACACAAGTAGGACTCTACGAAACCTATCTACGAGTCATGGAATAATCTACGACTCGTTGAAGAACTCGTCTAATGAAATCTTAAAAACTTTAGTTTCTAGAAATTTTTCATGAGGGAAAACTATGGCTAGTGGAGTGATCCATGAGTCGTAGAAAACCCTCATGAACCTGTTTTAAAAATCTAAAAAATTCCCCAGTCTATCATACAAGTCCTCAAATGACCAATTTTCAACAATTTAAAAAGCATCAAGGTAAAAAAAGCACACACCCCACATAGTTTTAACATTCATCAATCCCATCCCCATATGTATTTTACTTAAAAATGGCCCCATCGAAAGCAATTTAACATGTGATCCTAAACATCTGACCTATGTTCAAATGTTTAAACATACAATAATTTGATTCAATTCAATGGTCCAAACATCGTGAGCATGAAATTGGCTACCCAAATATTTTTCGACTCGCTAGTTCAATCCTAGCCTAGGAAATAACATTGATATCACGATAAATTATCGAGATTAGAATATTATGAGTTCACCCAATAGCATAAACTCTCACTCTAATCAATAATCAACCAAAATTTACAACAAACTCGGTAAATTTAGGCTTTAGGGACCAAAATAATGTATATTAGGTTGAAATTTCCAAAGGAGAATAGAGAGGGGGCTGAGAAACCCTAGAAAGTGGATTGCCAGAATTCTTGCCAGAAAATGGTGGGGGTGTCGGTCGTATGGGTCCGACCAAAGTGGGGACGGATGAGGTAGGGTTATTTTGGGAAGTTTTGGTTGAATATGGGGTCAAAATAATTTTGACTCCATTTATATATCACTTGGGTCATATTTTAAAACTTATTGGGATGCGCCTCACGAAACTTTGATTACAGGTCGTGGAGTGTTCCACCGGTTCGTAGATCGTGGTCTTGTATAGCTTAGAACCCTAGTTTGAGACATGTAATCAATGATCCCTTACATGAGTTGTGGTCTTAGACATAGCTCATATGAAGGTTTCATAGAGTACTTTTGACACTTAGTCAAAATTAGAAAAACTTACCTGGGTCCACGAGCCCTATTCACGACTCATATTTTAATCAACGAATCATCAAGTTGGCTCGTGGACTAGAGTGCACATATATTTGCTCATTGGAAGGTTCTACGAGCTGGTATATGGGTTGTACAATGAAGTACGACCCATATAATCAGTCGTAGAATTATATTTTTGACCCAAAATAGCAGGTTTGCCTTGCACCTGCAGAACCTACATAAAAACACTATTACCCTATATGTAACCAGTCCATTGTTCAAATTTTAAAAGAAAACTATTCAAGTAAAAACTAGAGAGCATTCTAAAACTAAAAAACAAGCAAAAACTATCCTATTACATCAAATAACTTAGGTTTCCTCCCAAGAACCGCCTGATTTATTATTACGACATGACGTGGACTATTTGATTACTCAGAATTCATTAACAGCCCAGACTTCCATCTTGAGCTCATCTAGAATTTTCATCGTCTAACAGACATTGAAGATAACTTCTTCGTCGTTCAATCTGAACTTGAGTTGGTCGGACTCCATATCCACTAAGGTTTTCCCAGTGGCTAGAAAAGGTGTTCCCAAGATGATTGGAACATCGAAGTCGACTTCGTAGTCTAGGATCATAAAGTCTACGGGACATATGAACCTATCAACGTTGATGAGAACATCATAAAGTATCCCTACAAGCGTCTTCACCATCCTGTCAGCCATCAATATTCTCATGCTTTTTAGGGTAGGAGCTGCCAAACCAAGTTTTGTGAAGATCACCAGGGGCATCAGATTTATGTTAGCACCAAGATCACACAGTGCCCTTGCGAACTCCACATCACCTATGGTGTAAGGAATAGTAAATGTGTCTAGGTCTACAAGTTTCAGCACCAAGTATCTAGTAGAAATCACACCGTAGTGTTGGAGCTATTGGGAGAGCGCATAACTCACAGTATGCTTCTTAGTCACCAGATACTTCGTAAACTTTGAATAGCCAGGCATCTTTTCCAATGTCTCAATCAATGGAATATTGATGGAGAGTTGTTTCAGCATCGAGAGAAAGTGTTTAAACTTACCTTCTTCCTCTTTTTCCTTTAGTCTCTGAGGGAAGGGAGGAGGAGGTCAAGGAATGGGTCTCAACTATTTTGGCACGACATTTCTTTCCTCATTCACCACACGATCATCTCCAGTTTCTGCTTATTCCTTAAACTTTCTTCACGAACATCGCCATCATCTACCGATAGTGGAGGATCGACTGACTGCTTCCAACTACGAGTTATGATAGTCATGCACTTCCCGTCATTCTTATGATTCTGCACAGTATTATTGGGTAGCGTACCTTTCTGGCATTGGTTCAACTGATTTAATATTTGGTTGAATTGTTGTTCAAGATGCTTGATGAACACAAAATAAGACTCAATCTTCTGCTTTATACTGGAGATGTCAGACTTCATCCCCTTTAGTGTCTCATTTTGTGCATCATCCCTCTTCAACAACTGGTCGAACATCTTCTCAATGCGAGATGAGTCAACTTCAGCATCCGATTGTGCGGTAGATTGTATGAACTCTTTCGGAAGCCTTTTTTGTGTCCCTAATAAATATCTCTATCTAGTCCACTCAGCATATCATAGTAGCCTCCTCTGTTATTGTTGTCTCTGAAGGCTCCATCTCTTCCATAGTTCCGACCTGGGTTCCCCTGACCTTGGAGCCAATAGTCCTAATTGGACCCTTGGGCGTTGGGCTGGAAACTCACCATCTGTTCTGCAACAAAGAACGTGTCCTCCTCGTAGTATGGTTCCTAGTACATGGGTGGACGAGGGGAATGATGAGCTACACCATTCACTTGCTCCATGTTCTGCTTCATCAATAGCTTAACATTAGTATTAATTCATGCCAATTCTTGCATCACTTCCTCACTGGCTAGTGCTTGCGTCGGACTAGTGCTAATTGAGAATGAGTACCTCATAGTAGATCTCTTTTTCATACCCCATGCATGGTTGGTTTTGACCACGCATTCTAATCTTTGATCCACCTCCTGGAATAATTGATCAATGAAAAGTCCCCCCATAATTGTGTTAGCGACTGCTTGTCCATTCTCATCAAGGGCTTTCTAGAAGATCTCCACCAGGGCGTTATCAATAATCTAGTAGTCAGGGATACGTCTTAGACATTTCGTGAACCTCTCCCACATAGCACCGATCAAGTCATCAGGAATCTGCTTAAAGTTATTGATCTCAGACTTCAGCTTCAGCTTCTTCGAGATAGAGAAAAATCTTTCTAAAATGGTTGTCTGCAATTCTGCCCAACTGGTGATTGAACTCTGTGGGAGATCTACAAACCATAACATTGTGTTGCGAGTAATATAAAGTGGGATGACACGGAGCCCAACAGTATCCATGGAGAAATTTTGGTTCCCCATCATACTCTTACAAATGAACACAACGTATTGTAGATGGTTATGAGGATCCTCTAATAGTAGGCCCGCAAACAACCCGTGATTCTGCAGCATTTGGAGCAATCTACTAAAAATGATAAATTTTGTATCATTTGGTAGTAGGGGTAACACATCACTCCCGTAACATCCATCGCCATAGGGTCAAGCTGATATTTATTCCACTGATTTGTTGTGCCTTGCAGACTCAGTGGTGGATGTGGATTATTGTCTCCATTGTTTCTGTTCAGCTCTACATTTGCCGCATTATTTGTGGCATCGTTGGTGTTGTCTTGAGTTATCCTTCATAGTGTTCTCTGAATCTCGGGTTCAAATGGAGCAAAGGGATTTCCTATACTTCGAGTATTGTGTATACACTACACCTGCACATAAAGAAAAATAATGAAAATTTGTAAAATTAGGGAAATAAGGATTAATCCCCAAAATGTACTAGAATTAACCAAGTCTAGCCGTATTCCCCAGCATCGGTGCTAAAATACTTTATGTCTCTCAAGTCACAACTATTTTTGAGGTAAATCGGTCGTCAAGTAAATAACCTAATCGAGATTAGGATCGTTCCCACGAGGAATATGGTAGACTACAAAATCAATTCAATGCACCTTGAGAATGATTAACCTACTTATCTCCCGAGAAAAGAGGGTTTGAAAACAAGAATTTAAATTAAACGAAATGAATGTAAGCAATGAATGATTAGTAAACAGCTAACTAGGGTGAAGTGTTCCTCATAAATCTCTAACTTGGTAATATCGGACACATGCAATTCTTTTTCAGTTTGTAGGTGTCGAACAATAAGTTAGGTTTACCTAAGTCATTTATCCAGCAAATAGGTAAATTTCACCCCGGAACTTGATTTGTCTCTGTGGTGTGATACTACTAACCCTTACTTTAATCCCAGTACAACCTCCCCTTAATCCGGTTAGGTTGATTAAATGAGGAAAAGCTCAATCATCTCTTGTTAATTATCTCTTTTTCTATTCGTTACTTCCTTGATCTGGTAAGTAATACTAGGCGAGTTCTAACATTGGCCACTGTTAAAAATCAATTAAAGTGAAGAAAATAATTAATATGCCCTAACACACCTTCCAAGAATTACACGTTAACCAATTTTACCTTTTTAGTTTATCATGGGTTCCACAAACCTAGTTGTAGATTTAGCTATGCATTATCAGCTTAAACACAAATATTATGATATAGAAGAGAATAATTAACCACTTACATAAATGAAATTGAAACCACAAAATCTAATTCTTCAATTAGAATCATGAGTTTGAATCAAGAACGCACAATGTAAGATAAATCATAAGTGTATTCACTAAAACAAGTTTCAAACTTCATCCTCTCTGCAAACGTAATGAAAAATAATCTAAAACCCTATTTATAATAAGTAAAATATAAAACCAAAATGAACTAGTAAAACTGTGTCGGCAATCTTCACAAGACCTGTTTACGACTTATAAACCACTTCACGGCCCATAAATCGGGATTACATAGATTGTGGTAGTGTTCAAGAGTTATCTTTTACAAAATCATATCACAGCCCGTGTAAGATTCTGCGGCTCATGGAAGGTCTCGTCTGATGACTTTTCAGTATCTCTCCTTTTTTTATCCTCAAGACATGATCATCACTCTACGGCTCATGTAATATTGTACGACTCATAGATCCTCCTCATAGAGTTGACTTAAAATTTGCATCCCTCACTAGAACTTTAAACAAAACCCTCTCCACAACTCGTGAACTACTCCACAATCCGTAGAGGATTCCAAGGAACACCAAAAATTAGCAACTTCAGCATCTTTCTCCTAAAACTTTGCCAATACTGTAATCTTGCAAAATAAATACAATCAAACCTACTAACATCGCATTGAGAACACCAAAAATTCCAAGTTTTACGCATAAAAAATGTTGTATTTTAGAAGCACATCACTCTTGTATCGTCCGTAGCCATAGGGTCAAGCCGATATTTATTCCACTAATTTGTTGTGGTTTGCAGACCTTGTGGTGGTGGTGGATTGTTGTCTCCGTTGTTTCTGTTCAGTGCTGCATTTGCTACATCGTTCATGGCATCCTTCGCAGTGTTCTCTAAATATCGGGATCAAATGAAGCCAAGGGATTTCCTTGACTTCGAGTATTATGCATACACTACACCTACACACAAAGAAAAACAACAAAAATTTGTAAAATTAGGTAAATAAGGATTAATCCCCCTAACGTACCAGAATTAATCAAGTTTAGCCGTATTCCCCAGCAACGATGTCAAAATACTTGATATCTCCCAAGTCACACCTCTTTTTTGAGGTAAAATGTCCATCAAGAAAATAACCTAATTGAGGTTAGGATCATTCCCACGAGGAATATGGTAGACTCCAAAATCAATTCAACTCACCTTAAGAATGATTAAACTACTTATCTCCCGAGGAAAAGGGGGTTTGAAAACAAGATTTTAATTAAACTAAATGAATGTAAGCAATGAACGATCAGTAGAAGAGATAACTAAGGGTGAAGTGTTCCCCATGAATCCCTAACTTGGTAATATCGAACAAATGCAATTCGTTTCCAGTGTGTAGGTGTAGGACAATAAGTTAGCCATACCTAAGTCTTTGATCCAACAAATAGGTAAATTTTACCCCGAAACTTGATCCGTCTCCATGATGTGACACTACTAACCGTTACTTTAATCTTAGTACAACCTCCCCTTATTCCAATTAGGTTGATTAGATGAGGAAAAGCTCAATCGCCTCTTGTTAATTACCTCTTTTCCTATTCGTTACTTCCTTGATTTGGTAAGTAATACTAGGTGATTCCTAATGTTGGCCACCGTTAAAAATTAATTAAAGTGAAGAGAATAATTAATAGGCCCTAACACACCTTTCAAGAAATACATGTTAACCAATTTTACCTTGTTAGTTCATCATGGTTTGCACAACCCTAGTTATGGATTTAACTATGCATTATCAGTGTAAACGTATAGATTATGATATAGAAGAACATAATTAAACACTTACACAGATGAAATTGAGATTCTACGGTCTGTGGAAAGTCTCGTTTGATGACTTTTCAGGACCTTTCCTTTTTCACATCCTCAGGACATGACCATCACTCTACGGGTCGGGTAACATTGTATGGCTCGTGGATCCTCCTTGTAGAGTTGACTTAAACTTTTCACCCCCTCACTGGAACTTTATACGAAACCCTTTCCACGACCCGTAGAGGGTTCCGTGGAATACCAAAAACCAACAACTTTAGCATATTTCTCCCAAAACTTTGCCAACACTGTAATTCTGCAAAAAATACAAAAACACAATCAAATCTACTAACATCAGCATTGAGAACACATAAAATTCTAAGTTTTAAGCATCAAAAGTGTTGCATTTTGGCAGCACATCATCTGCCTCTTCACTGACTAACAGACATTGAAGACAACTTCTTCGTCATTCAATTTGAACTTGAGTAGGCCAAATTCCATGTCCACTAGGACTCACCCAATGGCTAAGAAAGGCCTTCCCAAGATAATTGTGACTTCGAAGTTGACCTCACAATTTAGGATCACATGGACTGTGGGGAATATGAATTTGTCCATTTTGACATGGACATCATACAATACCCCCACAGGCTTCTTCATCGTGTTGTCAGCCATTAATAGTCTCATGCTCGTCGGGGAAGGGGCTGTCATACCAAATTTCTTAAAGATCACAAGGGGCATCAAATTTATGTTGGCATCGAGATCACACAATGCCCTTACAAACTCCACATCACCTATGGTGTAAGGAATAGAGAATGCTCTTAGGTCTTCTCGATTTTACACCAAGGACTTAGTTGAAATTGCGCTATAGTGTTGGAGCTCTTGTGAAATATCTTGGCTAACAATACACTTCTTAGTCACCAGATCCTTCATAAACTTCGCGTACCCAAGCATCTTCTCCAATGCCTTAATTGACGGAATGTTTATAGAGAGATGCTTCAACATGGAGAGAAAGTGTTCGAACTTACCTTCCTCCTCTTTTTTCTTTAGTCTCTGACGAAAGGGAGGAGGAGGTCAAGGAATGGGTCTCAACTATTTTGGTGCAGTATTTCTTTCCTTGTTCTCTACACGATCATCTCCATCTCAGTCTTCCTGATTGCAACACTCTCATCACAAACATCTCCATCATCTAATGGCATTGGGGGATTATTGGTCTGCTTCCCACTGCGAGTTGTGATTTCCATACACTGCCCCTCACTTTTGGGATTTTGCACTATATTAGTGAATAGTGTACCCTTCTGGCGTTGGTTCAACTAAGTCGTTATCTGGCCGAACTCTTGCTCCAACTGCTTAATTCCCATAGAATGAGACTTAATCTTCTAGTTTATGCTGGAGATGTCAGACTTATCCCTTTAAGTGTCTCGTCCTGCACATCAACCTTCTTCAACAATGGGTCAAACATCTCCTCAACGTGGGAGGAACCAACCCCAGAATCCCAATTATTCGGTGAAATGTATGGATCACTTCTAAAGAAATCTCTGGGACCCATTCAGTATCTCTGTTTGGTCCCCTATTTCTGTCATAACTGCCTTCTCTATTGTTATCTCTGAAGGTGTCGTCTCTCCTAAAGTTCCGACCTAGTTTTCCTTGCCCTTGGCGCCAATAGTCTTGATTGGACCCTTGGGCATTGGGCCAAAAACCCGCCATCTGATTAGCCACAAAATGTGTGTCCTCTTCATAATAGGCCTCCTCATACATGGGCGCACATAGAGGTTAATAAGATATAATATTTACTTGTTTCGTGTTTTGCTTCATCAATAGCTCTACGTTAGTATTTATCAGCACAAGTTCCTGCATCACTTCCTGACTAGCCTGTTTTTGCATCGGACTAGTACTAACCAAGAATGAATTCCTTGTAGTAGACTTTTCCCTCGTATCCCATACACGGTTGGTCTTGTCACGACCCGGATAGAGGCCTAGATGTGACATGGCAAAGGAGAACCCGAAAGTCCTCAATCAAGCCATCATAGCATCATTTTACACCTCATCGGTTTGGAAGAGCAGAAAATAAACACATAACATATAAGTTCTAAGGAATTAGGGACTTGGGACTCAATCTATGGGGTTGTTTCCAGGAAAGAGATGAACATGGATTCACATAACACATAGCAATTATCTCTAAGGGGAACGGGTAAGTAGGATTCACTATAGGGGCACA
>JBCEWC010013131.1:0-15305 GCA_038996855.1 Solanum aculeatissimum
GACATTACTGTTATGTTAAATGATGACTTGATGTGCTATTTAATCATGTTTAGATATTGGATTTGTTTTGGATATTTAGAATGCTATTAAGTTATGTGTTATGCTTCCGCAAATCTTAAGTAAAGGGGTTAGTTTGGTACTATGATGGCTTGATCGAGAGCCTTCGGGTTTTCCTTCGCCATGTCACATCTAGACCCCCTAACCGGGTCGTGACAGGAACATATATGTCGAAAGAAGTATATAGGAAGAATACAATATCAATATGCCTTGAAATCCATGATGCATTAATGCCATAATATATAACATAATAGGGATGGGACCTTAATCGACATAAGATCAAGTGAGCTATGACTTGGAACTCCGCTGTCTACCCCACAATGGATAAAGGGTTGACCTACTTGCCCAAGGTAGATCCATTCTAAATCATCCCTATAGGGGCATAAACATTCCTGTGTTAGGCACATATTTTGATGGAAAAGAGTAAGGACCCTTGGAGTTGGTCCTCCTTGCCACCAATACCTCAGTGCTAAACTTTCATCCCACAAGAATACATATATATAAGTGCTATTGAAAAAAGGATAAGTTCTTGAAAACATAACCATATATACTTGGTCCTGAAGGCCAAATCACATTTCATAACCACACATTCTTAGGCTATAAGCCAGAAACATACTTCATGGTATACCTTTTTTGAGTAGAAATAACTCCTTTCTTATCATTCTTAATGGTGTAAACATCCATAGTGCTCAAAGATCCATATCATAGACATAGTGTGATAACAACCTTGTCATACCCATTCTTTGCTTGAAAACATAGTCATAAACATCATTGGGTCTTAACCCATATCAAATACTTCATAAAAACCAATGCTCATGTTCACAAATGCCATGGATGATGATGAGATAACATGGACAATAGAGATTCATATTTAAAACATCATAATAAGATAGATTCATTCTTAAATCACAAACAAATCCATAATTGAATCATAAATTAAACTACCCATGCTTAGACTAAAAGCTTAAAGGGACATGCATAATTGAACCTTCAAAACCTTAATGCAATTCATCATAATTGAACTTAAATCATTTTAAAATCATCAAATAAGTACAACCCTTACTTCAATTTACCTAAATCAACAATAATTTTAAAAATCCATATTTAAAGTAAGCTTAGATTTCATAAATCAAGTGAAGAGAACATTTGGCGCTTCATGGTTGAAAGGAGCCATGAATAAATTTCCACATACCTTAGATTACCAAGAAAATGAATAAGAAATTAATTGAAGAAGACCATTCCCCAAGCTCCAAGTTAATCTCCAAAGGCTCACTTGAAAGGAGTTCTTAGAAGAGAGTGATGAATAATCTAAGTGTTTGAAAATAAATTGATGTGTATAGGCTAAATCAGATGTTTAGGGAGTCTAAAATGATCTTAGAAAATAATCAAAATTACAAATAAACCATTAATAAAATAGAATTTTAAAAGAGTCAGGTGGCCCGTCGAAGAGCCTCACGACTCGTGAGCTGACACAAGGACCCTGTACTGGTCCGTGGAGTTGGGATTGGTCAAAATTCAAGACTAGGCTATCTCCCACGAAAGTCCACACGAACCATCAAGGGCCAAACAGATCGTGAGGGCTTCTGTCTAGGTGACGCGAGTTTTGAAACGTTAACCTTATACTTAGAACCATTTCTTAGGATGAGACCTTAACGAAACACTTCACCATGATATTTAAGTTCAAATACTTCTAAGTTCAACATTTCTAACTTCTACCTTCTATTACTTCTAATCTAACTTTTAACTTCAAGAACAATTTAATTAAAACTAACAAATACTCAAATTTATAATCTAATTCAGAAAATCTAATTCAAACTAGAATTAAAAAATGCTCATACACAAATTCACACTTAAATATTCAAACCAACAATGTTAATAACTTCAAATACACGTTAATTCCAACTAAAAAAATCCAAATCACAAACTAATTCAAAATACCCAATTCAAACTAAACCCTAAATTCAAAACTTAAACTTTCTTCTCTAATTCACAAGCAATGTTAAAAATTAACAATGTTAACAAAACATATTCAACAACATATGTAACTAAACTAACTAACAATTCAAGATTTTTCAATTTTACAAAATAAAAAATCATAAATAATGGCTAATAAATCAAATAAGAGAATAAGAAAAAAGAGAGAGAGGTGTACATCGGAGGGGGGGCGGCCCAGGCGTGGTGGAGGGGCTGTTTTGAAAGAAAGGGGAAGGGTTAAAATGGGGCCAAAAAACTAGTGAAGGGAGTGAAATATTAATGAGGGGGCAGCAGACAACGTTCCTAAGTCCGTCACCCCTATTTAAAAATTTAAAAATAATATTTAATTTTTAAAAAGCGACAGACTATGTGAAGCTGTCTGTCGTTTCTTAAAAAAATAAAACATAAATAATTAATATTATTGGCGAAACTTTATTTTAATTGCCATTTTTTTAAAAAAAGGGACAGACTATGCGAAGCAGTCCGTCACTTCTTAAAAAAATTAAACATAAATAATTAATATTTTTGGCAGAAAATTTATTTTAATTTTCATTTTTTTAAAAAAGCAACAACTTTGCAAAGATATTTGTCGCTATTCAAAAAACATTAAACATAAATAAATAATAATTTTGGCAAAAAATTCTGCCAAAAAAGTGATAGACATACAGTTACTGTCCGTCGCTTTTTGTCATTAAAATTTAAAAATAATATTTAACCAAAAAAATGACGGACACTAGCGACGTTGTCCATTTTTTTTTGTGTAGTTTTTATCTCTATTTTTAGTAGTGTAAATTCCACTTTATTTCGATCAAATACCTATTAATGCTAAGCAATTTGGGTGAGGTGCCTTCGGTTCCCTCATTCACCCTATTACAATCAGTTCCTAGGTTTGGGTCATGACAAATCACTTCTCTACTACTAATTAACACGTGGACATATTTAACATATTATTTGTAAGATATATCCACACTTTATATAATTATAAACCTGTAATATTTGCACAAATTTGATTTTGACAAGAAAAACATTACCTGCTAATTGTAATATTATACAACCACGCGAATAAAAAGCCAACATACAAGAACTGCGATCATAAAGAAGGGAAAACAGGAAAAAAATTAACAAACATCAGTAATCAACATGACAAATTAAAACATTGCAACAATAAATTAATTTTGAGAGTCGATTTGTAACTCAAAAGAAAAACCTCAAAGCAGAACCCAAAAAATGTACAAGCCAAAACAAGAAAAAAATAACTAAAAATTATTGATAATATACTGGAATACCTGGTAAAACAATACCACACAGAAAGAAAATAAGCAAACGAATTGTAGCATTGCTCTCTCTCTTTTTTTCATATACACAAAAAAGATAAATTGATAGAGCACAAAAGGGAAGAGACAGAGTTGTTGAAAAGCGAGCAATCAAGAGACTCCATTTAAAATACCTGAATTGTGGCTTCAACTCCATCCTTTTTCACTTCCTCTAGACTCATCTTGTGTGTGCTTGCTATTATTAATTTTCTAATTATTTTATGCTTTGTTTAGAGAATTCATTTTGCATAGTTTTAATCATTAGGAAGCAAAGGACGTGCAAATATGATATGTGTCTTTTTTTAGTGTTCAGTTCATGATGACTCCGTCAACTTGATGAATAAAATGGTCAAAATATCAAACTTTTCAATTTAAAGGCATAATGCATACATGTCAAAATCACTCTTTCTATACATCTAAAAGACGGTAAACTATAAAATTGAAAAGTAATATGCCATGTAGTTACAGAGTTGCACGATTGAAGACGCATATAAATTAAATAGAGGAAAACTCTGTTATGACATGAAATTGCAATTCATTGGCAAAAGACAGCCATATTAAAATCAGCTCCCAAGTAGAGAACCTAAGGTTGCTTATTTTATACTCAAACGCCAGTTATAGGAAGCAAAGCAACCATTTTGCCAAAGAATTCTCTATACAACCACTACAGACTTATAGAAGTTTGAAGATGAGGTCAAGGGCAAAAATTTGAAATTTTGGTTACTGGACTGGAACCACAAGCTCAAAGTACGAATCGTGGTTCATTTCACGGACCATAGGTAGGCCTCGTGGAATGGAGTTTGACTTGGGAAAAAATATTGAAGTCAGAAAGGAAAGTATGAAAGGGATTTATGAATCGTGGTACTATCTATGGATCATAATAAGGGGTCGTAAATAAGGTCCTGGAAGTTGAAAATTTACTAAGTGTTGGAGGGAACTACTAGGTATTTTTACTGCTCGTAGTCCATTCTACGACTCATAAATGTATTCCTGGTTTTGGGACCTGAGTTAATGGGTTCTAGATCTTAGTTTATGAACGACAAGATGGGTTTTAGTTTTAATTTGGACCATAGAAGGTGCTCGTAGAATGAAGATCAGAAGATGGAAAAAAATATATATGACCTGGGTTCTATGAAACCTAAAGTATGGGTCATACTTTCATTTACGACTTGTAAATAGGCATTCTTAGTTTGGTCTGGCTAACTTAATGAAAGACGTTTTGGTAAATTCTCATTCATTCTATTCCTTAACTATGTTGTTTTAAGCCTATGTGATCCTTAAAATGTGCATATACTACCCTTTTATCCTTCATTCCTAAATCATTCACCCCAAAACATTCTAACTCTCTTAAGTTCCTTCTTCCTCAAGTTCAAGAGAAGACCAAACCTAGGGTTTCAAGTTCCTCTTCTCAAATCTAGGTTCTTTCATATATTTTCCACCAAGGTATGTGGGGTTCAACTATGAGTTTCTTTCACCCATGAAGTCCCAATGTATTTTCCAATCAACTCCTTAATTCCAATTATGTATTTCTTCACGGATTTTCATATTATGATTCCAAATGCTTATAATATGATTTTGTTGATGTTAGTTAGCCTATATTATTATGAAGTGATGTTTAATTTCATGAGAAGGATGCTACGTCTTGAATTCCTATATTATGGAAGTTAGGGTTTTAGAGATATTTGATGGGTTTCCTAAATTTGGTTCTAAATTGATGGATTCTACACCATATATGCATGAATAACTATAAACTAAATTATTTTATTTAAAACTCATGAATTTCTTGAGGTTCTTTTATAAGTAAATTTGGCGGTTACAGAGACTATGATATGGGTTCTTTAAATTATGTTTCAAATTGATGTATTCTACTACTCTTATACATGAATAGCCAATAATTTTATGATTTACCTAGTGACTCTTCCTTACTCACAAATTAGAGTTTACAAGATGGATGTTGGGTTTCTTAATTTGACTTGAAATCATGCTTTCTTGTTGTTAGTAAATAAGAAACAAGTTTAAGGTTTACATAAATTTCATATTCTAGCATATTGACCCGTGCATTCTAATAATTTAAAGTGACGAGTTTGTGAATAGCCTATGGGTTATCTCAATTATGAGTCCATTGTCCTCAATTTACATGGGTATGCATATTTCATCCAAACTACATGATTTTAAGCAAGTTTACATACGTTGTTGCATCAAGCCATGAAGTTTCCTACAACAAGCTCTTATGATGAATTCTAAGTCAAGAATTATTGAGATATGAGTTCTCTGCCCTAGCCATGATTATGAAAATGAAGATATCTCGTTATTAGAGGCATAGACAAGACTTAAGAGCTATCCTTATGATGGTGATTAATGTTCTAAATGCTTATAGGATGGGTTAGTAGAATACCTCTTCCTATTAAATGACTTTATGATTCATGCTTATGATTATTCCGTGAGAGTTTTACTTAGCACCAAGTGGACCTAGGGTTGAATATGGGAGTTCCCTATTAGTAGAGGCATGAGACCATTTGTAGAATCCAATTGTCCCATAACTACCTACCAACATAGGATAATGTGGATTACTCGCTAGTAGAGATTGATTTATAGACTACCTGTTAGTAGAGCCTTGCTCACTAATTAGCTTTAGTGGATCTATTTAGGCATCTAGGATATCACCTTGGCAAAAGATCTCTCCCTTCTTCTGATGTAGGAAAAATATCGAGACTCTATGGTTTAGCTCACGTGGTTTATGTCAATTAAAGGTTTCTCTCACATATGTTTATAGTCCTTTGTTACTACTAATGGTATTTTTCATAAAGGTATATCATTTTCTCTTCAAGTATACAAGGTATTCTTCATTATGATTACTATTTTCTCATTCATAGCACGATGACTCTTCCCTTAAAGCAATGCATTATTTTTTTAAAGGTATTACTATTTTACTTGTTATTAGCGACCTACATTCCTCATTATTCTAAGTTTAAGTGCTTTATCATACATTCAAATAAGTGTGCATTCATTACTTTCCACATGTATTATCTTATGTTCCATGACTTAAGTGATGTCTTAAATGATCATATTATTCTCTAGCTCACGACATGGACCCCATTGCATTCCATACCCACATACTGGTATATTTAAAGTACTAATGCATACTTTTTCCTATATGATTTAATCATGTAGGGTATGGTCCTCCTCCTCCATGTGGCTAGCTTGGGATTGTTGAAGATGAGAGTTGGCGAGTCCTCTAGTTCGGGGACAATATCCTAGTTTCTTTCATGATTAATGTATTAAGACCTTTGAATTGTCTAGTTGTATTTCTTTTGCTATATTGTTCTTGAGGGTGAGCTTGAATATATGTTATCCCCCGTCAAGTCTATGTTAGATGTATTGTTGCGAGATTATTAAGAGTCTATGTTTTAAGTTTCCTTCACAAATTTTATGTTGGTTCTCTCTAAGCCCCGCTTCCCATTTAAATTCCTCTTTTATTTATATTCAATTCCTATGAAATTCTTGATGTATGCTAAGAGGGCTTGTGTGATGTGCCTTTGAGTTTCTCATTCACCATGTTACGACTAGATACTAGGCTCAGATCGTAACAAACTTGGCATCAGAGCATGAGGTTTTCAAATGGTCCTCAGAGTCCAACATACCGTGTCTAATAGAGTCTTAGTCATGAGTGTGAAGCGAGACATATATATGAGTAGGAGGCTATAGGGAATTTAGGAATTGTTTTACTTTTTTCATGATCTATGTTGTGCTTTAGTGTTATCCTAAAACTTCCTTTATCTAGTAGACATTCTTTCCACTTTTCTAGATAATGCCTCCAAGAAGGATACCTTAAGCCCCTCAAGTTGAGAAAGTGACTCATGTGGAGTTTTGAGCTGCTTTCACTATGTTGGCACAAGCTATGATCGATCAAGCCAATCGAGGAGCTAATGTTTCAAATGTTTCCACCCTAGCTTCTAGAGTGAGGTACTTTTCTAGGATGAACCCTCTCGATTTCTATAGATCAAAGGTGGAGGAATATGCTTAAGAGTTTATGGATGAAGTGCACAAGGTGTTAGTCGTTATAGGAGTTACACCGGAGGAAAAGGCAGAGTTGACAACCTTTCAACTAGAAGGGGTGGCTCAAATATGGAACACTCAATGTAAAAGTGATAGGAATGAGGCTAGGGGTCCTATTTCTTGGGGAGAGTTCAAAGATGCATTCTTAGGTCGCTACTTTCCCTTAGAGTCGATGGAGGCCAAGATACATGAATTTATCAACCTTAAGCAAGGGAATATAAGTATGAGGGAGTATTCTCTCAAGTTCATCCAACTCTCTAAATATGCTCCATCAATGGTTGTCGATCCCTGTGTTCGAATAAGTAGATTCATATCGGGATTATCCAACTTACTTGTCCAAAAGTTCTGGACCACTATGCTTGTAAAGAAAATAGATATTTCAAGGCTGATGACTTATATAAATCAAATTGAAGATGAGAATATGAGAAATAATGCAAGAGAGTCTAAGAAGGTCCATTTTGATGATGGTGGAACATGATTTTCTAAGGCTTAGGAGGCTTGGGAGTAAGAG
The DNA here is from genome assembly GCA_038996855.1 of Solanum aculeatissimum. Classification (NCBI taxonomy): domain Eukaryota; kingdom Viridiplantae; phylum Streptophyta; class Magnoliopsida; order Solanales; family Solanaceae; genus Solanum; species Solanum aculeatissimum. Next base: position 7,912 of record JBCEWC010013131.1, read on the forward strand.
GAAAAGAAACCCCTATCCTACTTGTGACAAGTGTGGTAAGATGCATTTATGAGAGTTTTTGGTGGGATGAGAAAGTTGTTTTAAGTATGGTGAGTTAGGGAATAAGAGGAGAAAGATCCTGGTGGCTGCTAGAAGAGGAAAAGAAAAAGCTCGGAATGCTTTGCCCAATATGTCTGTGTTCCTTTGAATATGATAATGATTGGTGCTAAATGGGTTTATGGTTGTGATGCTATAGTGATTTTTGGGTGCAAGTGGTTGTGTTGAAGTATGGGTAAAAGTGGTTGTTTTCATGTTCATCCTCATGCATAATTTTTTTAATCTTGTTTATTATGCATACATATTCATGAAGTAGGTTTTGATTGAAGTTTCATGTGAAATTACGGAAATATGTTACTTATGCATTTAAAATGATGTTCATTGTTAAAGATTTGAAAATTTTCATGAAAAAGATATTTGGCTTGCATTATTGCAATTTTGATTTGTTGTTATATGTTCATTTCACTCTTATCATGCTAACTTGATTCACATTCAAGAACAAATATTTCCGGGGGGATATTGCAACACCACAGAAGTTTGAAGTTGAGATCAATGGAAAAAAGTTGGAATTTTGGTTATTGGAATAGAACCACGAGCTCGAAGTACGAGTCATGGTTCATTTCACAGACCATAAATAGGCCTCGTGGAATGGGATTTGACTTGGGGAATAATTTTGAATGTAGGAAGGAAAGTGCGAAAGGGGTTTGCAAATTGTGGTATTTTCTACGGATTGTACTAAGGGGTCGTAGAATAAGGTCCTAGAAGTTGAAAATTTACAAAGTATTTGAGGGAACTAGGAGTTGTTTTTATGGCTCATAGTCTGTTCTACGAATCATAAAGGTATTCGTGGTTTTGGGGCCTGAGTTAATAGGTTTTGGATCTTGATTTACAAACGACAAGAAATATTATAGTTTTAGCTAATCCACTCTAGAAGGTTCCCGTAGAATGAAGATTTGAAGATGAAAAAAGAATATATGACCTAGGTTCTACGAGACCAAAGTACAGGTTAGACATTCATTTATGGCTCGTAAATCGACATTCGTAGTTTGGTCCAACCAATTTAATGAAGGGATTTTTGGTAAATTTCCATACATTCTATTCCTAAATTACATCATTTTAAGCCTATGTGATCCCTAAAGTGTGCCTATACTCCTTTACCCTTCATTCCTAAATCATTCACCCCAAAGCATTCTAACTCTTTCAAGTTCCTTCTTCCTCAAGTTCAAGAGAAAACCAAACCTAGGGTTTCAAGTTCTTCTTCTCAAATTGTAATGACATGACCTAGGGCCTAGTCATCACATAGCGAATGAGATACCCGGAGGCACCTCACCCAAGCCATCTTACATATCATAAGCATTCATAGTTATAAAAATATAAAAATGAAATAGAGAGCTAGGGGAAAAGGGGCTAAGGGCCACAACTTAAGACCATAATGTGATAAAGAACTAGATATAATCATAACATATGTCCAATAATACCTCTAACATAAACTTGGCGGGGGCTAAGACATGTTCTAGCTCACACTCAAATACAATCATAGCAAAAGAATTATACAACTCAGAACATAAATATCTTGTTATACCAATCTAGAAAGAAAACTAAGATGTTGTCCCCAAACTAAAGGACTCACAAAATTTCATTTTCAAGGATCCAAAGTTAGCCACGTGGAGGATGTCAAGTAGCACCAGTCCCTACATGGTTAAATCATGCAGGCATAGAGTATACGTCAGTACTTTGAATGTACTAGTATATAGGTATGCAATACATGATATGGAAACAATTATAAGATTGTTCATGTTAAGACTCATGTTAAAGTCATACATATACATAGGCTAGTAAGTCATAATCAATCTAGTATCATTTAAACATGCAAAGGAAACTTTAGAAAGAACTTAATAGGATACGTGGGTGAACATAGTAATGAAAAGGAAATCATGTGAACTTGGAACATACTTGAATTATAGGGATTTAAAACACATATCATAGAAAAACCATCTTTGAAGTATGAGGAGAACATACATACGAATGATTATTTAACACATTAATGTAGCCATAGAACATGAAATAATGCATATGAGAAATAAGGAACTCACCCTTACTTGCATGCATGATGAGGCACATAGACTTAGATTAGTGAGGAATCATAGGTGGTTATCTACAATTAAAATAGTAATGTCCTTGGGTTAAAAATGCATCACTTTACATAAAAGTCTATTTTATTGTGAAAGAAACATTTGTAACTATAATGGAGATCACTTTACATACTGGATTACATAGTCTTATACCTTTAGGAGAAGTACCATTTGGGAGAAACATGAGACCATAACTTATGTGAGAAAAATCATTTGAGATTATAAAATAATGAGTTATATAATCCTTGAACCATCTACCATAGTAGTGAACTTCCTTGGGTATAATAAGGAGTCATCATAGATCATCGCAAAAAAAAAAGGACATCTTGGGACACGAAGAGAACTTGAACATATGTGAGAGCAACCTTTAACTGACATAAACCATGTGAGCTAAACCATGAAGTTCCGATATTTGCCCTACACCGAAAGAAAGGGGGTGATCACTTGACAATGTGACCTCCTAAGACGCCTAAGTGAATCCACTAAAACCTGCTATTGAGCAACCTCCACTATCGATTTGTCTAGTAATCATCCTCTACTAGCGGTGACCCTTATTTTCTCTGGTGGCACGTAGGTCTGGGACAATGAGATTCTACTAACGGTCTCATGCCTCTTCTAATGGGGAGCTTTCATATCCATCCCAAGGTCCACTCGATTCTAAGTATGACTCTCATGGAATAATCATAAGCATAGATCATAAAGTCATATAATATGGAGAGGTATTCCACTAACCCTTCCCATAGTATTTAGAACATTAATCATCATCATAGAGATAACTCCTAAGTCTTATTTATGCCTCTACTAATGGGATATCATCATCTCATAATCATAGCTAGGCGGGGACTCTCATTTCTTTAATTCATTCATTCTTGACTCCGATGAGTCTACTCCCATAAATCATATAGGCATGAGGACCTTTAAAAAGAAATGCATAACTTTCCTAGAATTTCAATGAATTTCATAACATAATTGATAAACCTCATCATTCATAATATTCGTGATATGTAAATAAAAGGACTTCATGAACTTACATAAATTTTCGTAGAATTCTCATAGATCTATAACATAAATGGGTAACTCTTAACATTGAAAACCTTCATGTTCTTACAAATTATAGATTGAGACTTTCTTCTTTCATAAAACCTTCTTTCATATAACTTAGGTCCATAATTTGGGGGTTCATGCTCAAAGACTTGAAAACATGTAATATTTATATATATAATGCATACATAAGATAGATTAAGATCATTTATAGCCATTCAAATCAACCCAACATAATCCTTGTAAAACCCTAACTAGGATAAACATGGATTTCAACTCAATATTCATCATAGGCCATAATACGATATTAATGTACTTCATATAACTAAGAATGCATCATAAACTTCATGATTAATTTAATTTTTTGAGACTTCACAACATACAAAAACCTTGGACCTAAAGTAAAATAAAGAAACTTGAGCATCTTTGTATGGAACTCTAAACTCTCTTTCTTACGCGAGACATAAAGTGTAACTACCGAAGCTCTTTGTGGTGTACATTTACCAGGAATCACACCATTAGCCGAAGATCTATGGAAAAAATCATGAACTTTGATGGAAAAAACTCAAATGCCTACCTTTGCCTTCAATGAAGGACCTTGGAAGACTTGGGAGAATTTAGGACTTGGGTTTGAAGGGAATGATGAAGGAATAAGGTTAAAGGGGATAGTGTAAAACTGATATAGGGCGTGTAAGAAACCAGAACAATGTAGCATTAGGTTTAGAATGCTACGAAATGACTAAAATACCCTTCTTAAAACTGGACGGATCATTCCATGAAGGCCCGTTTACAAACCGTAGATGAATGCACGACCTGTACTTTGGGGTCTCGTAAACCTTGACCCCTTATTTCTGCTCTTTGACTTGCACTCTACGAGAATCTTCTACAACCCGTAATTAAGTCCATGACCCATCCTGAATATTGTGAACCAAGATCCTAAAAATATCCTACCAGGCTCCAAAAACCACATACCCTTTCACAATCCGTAAAACTTACCACGAGCAGTAGAACCCTGCGTAGTCCCATTTTATACTTGAAAAAATTTCCATTTTCCAGGATCCCATCTATGATCCACTATTATAACCTGTAAAACCTTCTCGTACTTTATTCAAGTCTTCAAACTTTCCCAATATCTAATCTACAAGACCTTGTACGGTCCGTAAACCAAACAACGACCGTACTTAGGTCTCATGTTCTAATCCAATGGCTAAATTTCTAACTTTTGCTTTGTCTCACCTTCAAACTTGCGGGGAGTTACACAAATCAAGGTTCTTCCATAGATTTTTCACCAAGGTATGTGGGGTTCAACCATGGTTTCCTTTCACCCATGGAGTCCCAATGCATTTTTTACTCAACTCCTTAATTTTAATAATGCAATTCTTGAATTCCTATATTATGGAAGTTAGGGTTTTAGAGATATTTGATGGGTTTCCTAAATTTAGTAATAAATTAATGGATTCTACTACTATATGTATGAATAACTATAAACTAAGTTGTTTTATTTAAAACTCATGAATTTCTTGAGGTTGTTTTATAAGTAAATTTAGGGGATTACAGAGACTATGATATAGGTTCTTTAAATTATGTTTCAAATTGATGTATTCTACTACTCTTATACATGAATAACTAATAATTTCACAATTTCATGATTTACCTCGCGACTCTTCCTTACTCACAAATTAGATTTTACAAGATGGATGTTAGGTTGCTTAATTTGACTTGAACGCATGCTTTCTTGTTGTTAGTGAATATGAAACAAGTTTAAGGTTTGCATAAATTCCATGTTCTAGCATATTTTCTCGTGCATTCTAATGATTTAAAGAGATGAGCTTGTGAATCAGCTTTGTGTTATCTCAATTATGATCCCATTTTCCTCAATTCACATGGGTATGCATATTTCATCCAAACTACATGATTTTAAGCATTGTCGCATCAAGCCATGATGTTTCCTATAACAAGCTCTTATGATGAAGTCTAAGTCAAGAATGATTGAGATAGAGTTCTCTCACCTAGCTATGATTATGAAATGAAGAGAGCCTATTAGTAGAGGCATAGACAAGACTTCAGAGCTATCCCTATGATGATGATTAATGTTCTAAATGCTTGTGGGATAGGTTAGTACAATTTCTCCTCATATTAAATGACTCTACAATTCATTGTTATGATTATTCTATAAGAGTTTTACTTAGTACCAAGTGGACCTGAGATTGAATGAAGATGCTCCCCATTAGTAGAGGCATAAGACCGTTAGTAAAATCCCATTGTCCCATAACTACGTGCCACCGTAGGACAACAAGGGTCACTCACTAGTAAAGGTTTATTTCTAGACCACCCGTTAGTAGAGGCTTGCTCACTAGTTAGCTTCGTGGATCCACTTAGGCATCTAGGAGGACACCTTGGCAAGTGATCTCTCATTTCTTCCAGTGTTGAGGAAGATGTTCTTCATTATGATTACTATTATCTCATTCATAGTAAGATGACCCTTTCCTTAAAGCAATGCATTATTTTCCTAATGGCATTACTATTTTACTTGTGCGTAGCAACCTACATTTCTCATTATTCTAAGTTTAAGTATTTCATCATGCATTCAATTAAGTGTGTGTTCATTACTTTCCACATGCATTATCTTATGTTTCATGGCTTAAGTGATGTCTTAAATGATCATATTGTTTGCTAGCTCATGACATATACCCCATTGCATTGCATACCCACATACTAATACATTCAATACACTAACACATACTTTTGCCTACATGATTTAATCATATAGGGTATGGTGCTCCTCCTCCGTGTGGATAGCTTTGGATTATTGAAGATGAGAGTTTATGAATCCTCTAGTTCGGGGACAATATCCTAGTCTTTGTCATGACCGATGTGCTACGACCTTTGGGTTATCTAGTTATATTTCTTTTGCTACATTTTACTTGAGGGTGAGCTTGAGCTTGTCTTATCCCCCACGAAGTCTATGTTAGAGGTATTGTTTGGCAAAGTATTAAGAGTCTATGCTTTAAGGTTTTGTAATGACCCGTTAGGTCATTTCGAGAATGAGTCCACACGTTTTCATAAAACACCCTTTTCATAAATTTAAATTGAAAATTTTGAACTATTCAATAATTACTGTTATTTAATTGATGGGTAATTTTAAACAATTAATTTAATTGGTGGACTAAAATAATAATTTAGTTAATACCGTATATTATTTATTCTATATTTATTATAAATAGGTTAATAGAATTTTTATAAAAATAAATAAAAAGAAAAAAGGAAAATAAAATATAAATTAAATAAATAAGTAAATGAAAAAAGAATTAAAAATATATATATAAAAAAATAAAATATATGTGTATGTTGATGAAAGGGCTGCACACGCAGCCCTATAAAAGAATCAGAACCAAAAATGGAAAACAAGAGAAAGACGAGGACGAATTAAAAGAAAAACGGATGAAGAATAATTTGCGGGAAGAAAAAGAAAGAAGAAGAATAGAGAAAAAATTGTGATTTTCATCTCAAAACATCAAGGTAATTATTCTCATCCATTCTATTAAGTTTTTATAATATTATGAATTGGTTTTTAGGGTAGAAACGTGTACAGTTTATGAAAATATAGTCTAGGGTTCTTAGAATAGAATCTTGATTTGGGGGTCGAATAACGATCCGTTTTAGCTGAAATTTGACTTATAAGTTTATTTTATTATGGGTATATATATTTTGAAGGAAATTTTTAGATTCGAATTCGAGGGCTCAGGGTGACCTTTACACCCAATTTTTGAACCGAAAAATAAATATAGCAATATGGGTGTCATCGGATTCGTATTCTTATGTAGATTATGTATTTGAACAAATTTTGACCATCCGAAAGTGTTACAAAAGGCTCAAATTTGAAGTGATTGTTTGATTAATTGAGGCAAGTGAATTTTCAAAACTTTGTAATTCTCATAGAATTCTCAAATTTTTCTTTCTTCTATGTGTGATTCATGAATTATTTTTACTATTATAAAACTTGGGGTGCTTAAATATATATATGATTTGGTGTGATGTTGTGACACTTGAATTGAAAAATGTGGTTAAGTGATGAGCATTCTATATTGAGATATATTGTTGTGGTTGCTGATTATGAGTGGATTTATTTGTGGACTTCATCTCATGTTCATTCATTCCATGTCACGCATACTTGCATTGGTTCTG
>JBCEWC010013132.1:0-15305 GCA_038996855.1 Solanum aculeatissimum
TTTCATTAATGCAAGAAAAGTCATCATATTTATTCTCAATATGCAAAACTTTGATTTTTTTAAAATAATACTTTTCTTTAATGCTTTAAAACCCATCAATATCAGAATCAAACAATGTGTAGAAAAGCCATGATCATCAACTTCATTAGGGTTCATGGAAAAGTATTCATGAACGACGACACCAATAATATAAAAAATAAAAATAACAATAATCTCAATGCATAAATATATCAGACTCAATGGAAGAGGAATTAACTCATTTCAAATTCAAGAATTAGGGTAAAATTCTACTCACACTCAATTACGGAGAATTAACATACAGGGTGGGTGGAAAAACTCATTCCATTTCTATGAGTAGCCTTACATACCCAGAAGAGAAAAATCTATTAAAGAAATCTTTGGTTTGCACTTGAAAATGAAGAATCCTAGCCTCTTCTTTGGGAGAACTTTGGAGCAAGATTTTGATGTTTTTAGGGATTTATGAGTTAATGAGATGTTATAAAGCTATATGACAGGCTTAGGGAAGTTAATTTTGGGAATGTCAAATTATTACCAAAATTGAAAATATTTACCTTTTGATGAGTTTTGGCTGCCAAAACGGCGGTCTAGGGCCCCTATTGCTGAACTATTTGGCGGTACACCGAATGGGGACCTTGGATCATCCTTTTTCACAAGTTCTAAGCTTTATCGGAGCATTTCGGTGGTCTAAGTCGGCGGATTGCTGAATTATTCGGCGGATCACCAAAATTTATAGATTCAACAGATTTCAATAAAATGGTCATAACATTTTACTTCAAACTTCGATTCAGGAAAAATTGGATGCATTGAAAAGCTAATTCAAATATATACAATTTGATATATTATGAGATACCTAACACATTATGAGCAGAGAGATATGACCATGTAAAGTTGATCCTTCTAAGAATTAATACGAAATTTAGCTGATTGAAATATTTTGAACTTGTCTTTACCTTGGGTGTCCCTTGTGACCTCAAACAATATCCAACACACTTCAAATAATTAGGAAAACACCTTAACATACATTCACAACCTTGGAGTTTTTGGATCACCCAATTGCATAGAATTTCATGTCGAAACTCAATCAGTAAGGGAGGTTTCGTCTCAACTTTGTGTTAAAGGAATTTTGTGACCTTAATTTATTACAAATCTATTATCCCACTATAGAATAGGCTTTAATACCTATATTCAAGGTTAGAATCACTCGGTATGATCCAATACACATAAGAGGAAAGTTCGGATTTTAACTTAGAAATTTCCAAGGTGGTACAACTAGTAGGTTTGTTCTTACTAAAATTAATAAATTAATATTGGATGTTGCTTACTCTCTCCAAGCATGAGTTCTACTTCCAACAACTGTCTTTCCTTCTTTGTGTGGTACTTTGTTTTACTATCTTTGAATTAGAAACATGAAATTAATTTTTTAAGAGAAAATTCACGTATGTATAGTTATTTAAAATTAAATAATTACTTGTAGTAAGGTAGATATTTCATTAATAAATACCATTAATACAAGTTTGATGTAAAAAATGAACGCATTACTTATCAACAAGATAAATTATCAATTGTCACCGTCAACTATTTTTCTAATTTTTTGGAAAAGGTAGATTAATGAATTATGCCATGAACGCTACAAAATAAACTAAAAGCATGTTATTAGAAAATAAATGATCTAGATTCTAGATAGATAAATACAAAATACGACAACATGAAAAAAATTAAACAACGTGAGATGTATAGAGGTAAAAAATTCAAAAGAAAAATACTACAAATTATATGTAAAATAACAGTATAATCCAATTCAACTTTTTATTTATTTATAAAGGTATAATTAAAACCCATGGTAAATTAGAATTTTTCTTGACGTCTGCACAATATTTTCTTGATTCAAATAAGGAAGAGATAGAAGTCTATCAAATAAAAAAGATTTAGGAGTTTTTCCACCGTAAGAAGTCCTTATTTTATCATTTCTTTCCATATATTTTAGAAGTCAATATTATTAATATAATTAAATAATAATTTAAAGGAAATTGGTGTAAAGACGATTTTATCTAAAGGGGAGTCTTTTAATGAAAGATATAAAGCTCAAACAACATTTCTAAGGGCCTTCACATTTTTAATATAGTATAGATAGATAGATATACACACACTCCCTCCATCTATCTTTACTTGTCCACTATATTAAAATAAATGTCCAATAATACTTGTCCACTTTATGAAATTAAGAGATAATTTTACACTTAGTTCCTAATTTATCCTTATCATTAATTAAAGTAATTTTTCTATTACATTTTTTAAGACCCTTATCATTAATTAGAGTCATTTTCTATTATATTTTTCAAGACATTGTATTTATTATATTCAAAGGGTGATTTGATAAAATTATCCATTTCATTTACTGTATTTTAATCCATGTGCCAAGTCAATAGTGGACAACCATAAGATAAATGAGTAAACGACAAAATCTTTGAATATGTTTTCCTACGATGAATCTAGATTTGATCAGCTATTTTTGTGTCTTTCAACAAAGTATGAAATATGAAGAATGTCTAAAAAATCAATTAGTCCTTGCAAATTCTCCATTCTAATAAATATACTACATATTATTTCCTCAAAATTTCAAATTAAATAATATTTTTTATCTTTTTATTTTATTTTAAAATAAATAGTGTTGAATATAAAAAAAACATTAATAATATTTTTAAAATTTTACTCTTATTTAAATTAAAGGAATTTTACATAATACAAATTTTCTAATAAACTAGATCTTTTTAAAGGTATTTATTTAGGGTAAATTAGTAAAACATACTTTACTTTCTAGGAATGAGTAGTTTATTTAAGGGGTGTGGCTAAATTAAAAAACAACACTTATTTTAAAATGGGGGAAGTAATAAGAATGTACTATTTGTTGTAAAACATAAGCAACATAGAATAAGAAATATGGAGAGTAACAATGTATAGACCATTTTATTCAAATGTCTTCAAGTTTTCCTTATAATAGTGAATGATAATCTTATTTATATACTCCGAAGCTAAAAAAGATAATAATTTTTTGTTAAAATGTCAAAAGGACAATCAAATGAGAAAAAATACCAAAGGTGCAAAAGCGTAACCCTACTCACGCCTTCCCCTTGTGCTATTAACGCCGGCTAACAACATTAAGGGAAAGACCACCACACTTGCACCCTAGTGGGGGCCCTTCCCCTTCTCGCCTCAGCCGTCACACACACTGCCTCAACCCCTTCTTTCCCTCAATTAATGCAAACATGCTTCACCTCAAAAAGTTGTCTCTTGTATATTTTGTTTTTCTCTTTTGACCTTTTATGTTATTTATTCCTACTTTTAACAAATTGACAAATAAATCACATTATAAAGGCCTCAATCTACTCTCCGTTAAATCAATAATATATAAAATGAATCATAAAATAAAAATAAAAAACATGAAATGTCACATAACCGTGAATATGATTTATAAAGTAAAATTCTTTATTTTGTTGTGTTGTACTTCTCATTTGATTATTTATGAAAAAAATATTATAATCGTGAAATATTATGATATGTTTAAGATTATAAGATTCGAATAATTTATATGTATACAAAAATTATTATTCCAGGATTACATCACAAATTTAAAAGTCTTTATTTTTTTCTTATTTAGTACTAATTTATATTATATCACATCTTGAAAACAAGTTTCAGATGGATATTGTGACTTGTTCTCACTGATAGTTAAGTCGCGTGATTGTTCGTTTGGACTTTGTGTAATGTTTTGTACTTTTAGTCCTTTATAACTTGAAAAATTGACTTTGGTCCAAAATACAGATAAATGGTCTGGACAAAATTCTGACGGTTCAATCAGTTCTAGGATGGTCATTTTAGACTAGAAGCATGATCAATTCTAGTTTTGATAGCATGATTAGCTCTAGAACATCAAATTTAATCTATAATGACCTTTTGTTTGCTCTCGAGACTTTTGGACTCATTTTTGGGCCTTTTGTAGATTTGGCTAGAAAGGACCCTCAAGAGTGGAATCCATTTTTTGTCAAAATGACCTCACATGGAAATTTTGACTATGTCGTTGAGTTTGGAGTGTCAAATTTAGTAGGGTAACATTGTCCGTTTGCATACAGAGGGTTTCAAATGAATTCAGAGCACCACGTTGGAGATATGGACTTTGTCAAAAAAATCTGATATCTCAGCTGATGCTAGTGCAATCCCATTTATCATTCACATTCGTAGGCCTGTTGGTCGCATTTGCGAAGTTCAAAAAGTTTGACATCCACGATCATGGGCCTGGGCCATGTTTGTGGAGGATTGAGAATCTGTTCTTCGCAATCGTAGGAACCCATCCACATGATGATAGACATTTTGCCTGGGGTCCATGATCAGAGGCTACTGTAGTTGTGATTGTGGAGAGTAATTGTGTTTGGTATTTATTTAAAAGACCAGAAACGATTATCTTTATCTTGAGAGTTTCAAAAGGCGATTGCTTGCTCATTTTAAGTCTAAATTGAGTGATCCCAAGTCCCAGATGTACGACATTGCTTATAATATGTAGGTGTGTGAATGGAAAGTGTTGGGAGGTCTATTGTAAAGGTAAATTTTGAGAAATAACTGATGTCATACTTTGTTTAAGCTTCAATTGTGAATTTTATTGTGTGATCCATTTAGGATTGATTCTGAACACCGAATTATATTTTATTTTAGGACACAAGTTTGGAGGACTATTTAGGATCTTTTTATAGATTTAATTTTGGAATTCTCAATGCGGGTCCCACATTCTCATTTTGGACTCTGAAATTAGTTTTTCTTTGAATTTTGTGATTATAGTGTCAAAGAAGCTATAATGATGTTGTGATTCTATTTTTGATAGCATGACGACATTTTGAGGCCATTCGAAAGGAAAAATATCCAATGAAGTGATTTGGAGCACGCGTGATCAACCTTCAGGTAAGCTACCATTTCTCTTCTTTTAGACTGAGTTTGTGTATGTAAATATATGTATATTTGCATGAATTTAGGAGTGAGAACTAGTTTCATGTGTTACGTCTACTAGAATTCATATTTTAGGTGATCTTCGAGTAAGATTGGGTGTTTGAGTTGTTATCTTTGATTTTCTTTACCCTGTAATTTTTTGCTTATTGACATTTTGTACTATATTGAATCATGTTTATTGTGACATCCTAGGCTAGGTCCTAGGCATAACATGATGAATGAGAATCCTAAGAGACCCTCATCCAAGCCTCTTAGTACTCATTCAAGCATATCACAGGTAACAAACACAATTTAAACATACGTGAAAATATAGGGATATGAGCTAAGAGATTTAACATACAATAGAGTAAAGACACCAAGCCATAATTCTACTACACTTTTTTCCTATAGTACCTCTACACACTAGATTTGATAAGGGCTAAGATATGTCTAAATTTCACCCTCAATGAAATATAAAAATAGGATTCTCAAGGTGTAAAACATAGCAAGCTAGAAGAAAGAAATAATATTATCCTCGAAACATGAGGACTCACCAAAGTTCTTTACTATCAACCCAAAATCAACCTCGAGTGCGAGGAGGAGGAGCGTCACCTGTACCTACATTGTTAGATAATGTAGGTATAAAGTATGTGTTAGTACTTGAAATGTACAAATTATGTGGGATGCAATGCAATGAAAGAAAACTATAAATATCATAATAAGAAATATGCATATCGTATGAAAGAATAAGATTACATGTAGAGATGAATTATCAATGCACTTAAACCATGATTAAAGAAACATGAACATCATAAGGAATCATACATACGTGGGAAAGGACTACAACCTACACTAAAACCATGCGAGCTATAATATGGAATCCAACATAACCCCCTACAGAAGGGAAGACTACTTGCCAAGTAGAATTCTGGTAATTTCATTCTTTAACTTTAACTCTAGGGCCTACGTGGATCCACTAGCCTATCCTAAAATGAAAACCTATGGTGGCAACATAGTTATGAGACCAGGATCTTCTACTAGTGCTAAGTCAAGTCCCACATAATAGTATACATTGAAGTAATCATTCATAGCACAAGTTAAATCCATAGAGTATCTCATGAACCTTAAAGATTCAAATTGTGAGAATTGTCCTTATCACATAGGGAATCCATCATCTAGGGGAGAAAACCTTTCACCAATCATTCAATCATTTAGTCTTAAAAAAGGGCTTCCATGGTGACATTCATAACTTTCATAAACATTTTGTTGAAACCCTTACCATTCTAAACATACTTCATGCAGACATAGAGTAAAACTAAGTGGGTTCATTGCACTTTAAACTTTAATCATGAAATGCAAGGAGATTATGCATAAATATGATGAAATTCATCAATTCAAGCATTTCATAAAACTATCCACCATGAATTTCAAAACTCTATTAGCTTGTCACAAAACACCTTGTAAATTATCAACTTCTCATAATGGAATATAAATTCATAGCAAAATACATAAGGTAGTGAATAAATCATAACACATACAGTTAAAGTGATACCATAAGACCCATGCAATTCCATAACTTGGAATTAAAGCATTTAGTTGAAAATACTTGGGTTTTATGGGTGGAAAGAACCTATGAATGAAACTCACATACCTTAAAGGGGAATCTATGGATGAAGCTTGAGCTTAGAGGAGCAAATCTTAAAACCCTAGCTCTTGTCTTCAATGGACCCTTGAGAGAAATTGAAATTTGGACTTAGAATATTTTTGGGGAGAATGGTTTGGAACGAAAGGGCCTTAGATAGTTTAAGGCTGATATCGGTTGTTTTATGAACATAAATGATCTATTTTAGGACTCAAAATGCAAGAAAAAAAATAAAAGATACCCTTCATTAAAAATCGTCGAGGGAAACCACAATCTTGGTCTATGGGTCATAGATCAATATATAGCTCGTAGAAAGGAGTTTCATCCTGGTTACACCCAAACTTCAGAAACCTAGAATTTGAACCTTAATCTATGAATACCTATTTATGATCCGTAGTTCTTTCTTTGGTCATCGATTCCTTTCGTACATGGCCTCTATACTTAGTCAAATTTCACCCATCATTATCCAATCCATGAGGCCAATCTATGACTCGTAATATTGACTATGGACTATCCTATTTGAGTCATAGAATAAGATCTTGAGTCCAAAATTTTACCCATCACTGGTGTCTATCTACGAGCCTAGTTTACATCTCGTAGACATATTCAGAGTCAGTAAGGACCCTTCGTATAACTAACCCAAAACTTTTAAATTTTCACCAAGTTTGGTCCTATCCACGAGGCCTATCTACAACCCTAAACCCAACCATGGGCCATAGAAGGTGCTCATACATCTCCGCGCTAGAAACTCAATTTTGCACTTTCTTCCATATTTTAACTCTTTTAACATATAGGGTATTACAATATCTCCTCCTTTGGAACATTTATCCTCCAATGAGATAAAAATAAGCTTGAGTAGAGTTAAATGAATACTAAAAACCCACCATGAATGTAAAATGCAAGTTAAAATATAATTTTCGTAAAATTTTCAAATCTATGCATTACTTATCATTCAAAAATAGTCCCATGGATATAGATGCATGCATTATGGAATGAAAAAATGAAATGAAAGAATTTGGGGTCTTTGAACTAGGATAACTTAATACCTTATACTTGAGTAGAGTGGAAATGATGGGAATATCTTTTCATCATATATGCCTACCCTTCCCATGTAGTACTCTCAACTTGTTGATTCCTCCAAAAGGCTATGACGGATGTGATTTCTTTGTTCCTCAACCTCTTCGCTTGCTGATCTAAAATCTCAACTAGAACCTCTTCATAGGTCAAGTTTTCCTCAGTCCCCACTTCTTCCAATGGCACAATAGAACTTTGATTGCCCACAAACTTCCTCAATATAGACACATTGAATACCGGAAGAACTATGACCATCTCCGATGGCAAGCTTAACTTATATGCAACTTAGCCAACTCATTTCACAATCTCATAAGGTCCTACATACCTAGGAATCAACTTTCCCTTTTTGCCAAATTGAATCATACCCTTCATGGGTGAAACTTTCAAGTACACTCAATCTTCCACATCAAACTCAAGATCCCTTTTCCTAATATTAGAGTACCACTTTTGGTGACTTTGGAAAATTTTCAACTTTTACCTTATAAGTCTTACCTTCTCCATAGAATCCAAGACAAAATTGGGACCATCAATGCCATCTTACCCACTTCAAACCAACCCACTGGGCACCTACATTGTCTCTCATACAAAGCTTTAAATAATGTCATTTCTATACTTGAGTGATAACTATTATTATAGGCAAACTCCATGAGTAGTAAATAATTTTCTCAATTACCTTTGAATTCCAACACACAAGCTCTTAACACGTCCTCAAGAGTTTGAAATGTCCTCTTGGCTTAGCCATCATTTTGAGGATGAAATGCACTACTTAGTTTCACCTTTGTACCAAGTCCCTTTTATAATTATTTCCAAAAGTGAGACGTAAATTGGGAACCTCGATCCAATATGGTAGACAAGGGTAAACCATGCAACCTTATCATTTCATGAATGTACAACTTGGCTTAGTCTTCGAAACTATAGGAAGTCTTGATCGATAGAAAATGATCCAACTTTGTCATTCTTTCAATAATCACCCAAATAAAGTCATGATGCTTCTAAGTACGGGGGAATCCCACTACAAAGTCCATGTCTACATCTTCTTACTTCCAAGTAGGGATTTTGATATCTTAGGCTAGGCCACTTAGCCTTTGAATTTGAACCTTCACTTGTTGACAATTAGGGTATTCCATCACAAATCGTCTAGGTTCTTCTTCATGCCATTCCACCAATATACTTCTTTTTAAGTCTCTATACATTTTGATGGATCCTAAATAGATAGAATATTAGGAATTATGGGATTCACTCAAAATCAAGTCTCTTAGGTGCTCCACATTAGGAAAACACAATCAACCTTTGTAACGGAGCACACCATCTCTCCTTTGTGAAAAGACCTCTACCTTCTTTTTGACAACCAACTTCTTTAATTTAACCAATATTAGGTCTAAATCTTGATTTTCTTTGACATCAACTACCAACCATTATTTGAATCCATTTTGCACATGCAATCCACCCTCATTGGAGCTACTCACTCTTAAGCCCAAATGGGTCAACTGATGAACATCCTTCACCAACTCCCTCTTACCATCCTCAACATGAGCCGCACTTCTCATGCATACTCTACTAAGTGTATCAACTATAATATTTGCCTGGCCCAGATGATATAACAAACTCATGTCATAATCCTTAAGAAGTTCAAGCCATCTTCTTTACCTTAAATTTAGGTCCCTTTGGCAAAACACATATTGTAAACTCTTGTGATTGGTGAATACATGAACATATACCCTATAAAGATAGTGTCATCATATCTTCAAGGAAAATACCACTGTCGCTAGCTCAAGGTCATCAGTTGGATAATTCCTTTAATGCACTTTCAATTGCTTATAAGCATAGGCTATGACCTTACCATTTTGCATCAGGACACAACCCAAACCAATACGTGAGGCATGACAATACACCACAAACTCATCCAACCTTCTGGCAACATCAAGAAAGGGTCTGAAGTAAGTCGATCCTTGGAACTTGGAACTTGGCCTTTTTTGAGTCAATTTCATCAAGGGAGAAGCAATATATGAGAATCCCTCAATGAATCTTTTATCATATCCGACCAAACCCAAGAAGCTTCTAATATTTAATGGAGTCAATGATCTAGGCCAATTTCTCACCACTTTTATCTTATTTTGATCAACCATAATCACATCACCAGATACTTCATACCCAATAAAGGCTACCTCCTTCAACCAAAACTCACACTTGCTAAGCTTTGCATACAAATGCCTGCCCCTCTAAGTTTGAAGTACTATCCTCAAACGGTCCTTATATTCTTCCTCACTTCTAGAGTAGACCAAGATGTCATCAATGAACACCACCACAAATATATCAAGATAAGACTTAAAGATTTGATTCATTAAATCCATGAACACTGCCAGAGCATTTGTCAACCCAAAAAGCATGACTAGAAAATTGAATTAACTATACCTCATCTGAAAAATCATCTTTGGAATGTCACATTCCCTTACCCTCAATTGATGATAGCGGGACCATAGATTAATTTTGAAAAAATGGCTAGCCCCTTGCAATTGGTAAAAAAAGTTATCTATCCTCGAAATTGGGTATTATTCTTTATCGTAACCTTGTTCAATTACTGATAGTTGATATACATCTAAAGAGACCTATCTTTATTCCTCACAAATAATATAGAAGTACCCCATAAAGACCTATTTGGTCTAATGAAATCCTTTTCTAATAGGTCCTTCAATTTTCCTTTTAACTCCTTTGACTCTGACGAGGCCATATGATATGGGGAAATGGAAATAGGGTTGGGTATCAGGAAGAAAATCTATATCAAAGTTTATTTCCCTTTCAATAGAAATATTGGATAGGTCATCAAGAAAGACATATGGGGACTCATTAACAATGGGAACCAACTGATGAGTCATGAAAATACGACTCTTACGTTGCTTTAAACATAGGCTTTTTGCAAGTTCTTAAGCAATTTTATTGGTTTGATGTGTGTTTTGTGTGAATTTACAAGAAAATGAGTGAGGCATGGAAATTATATGAAATTCAAGAAATGAGAAAAAAAAAGGTTGAGTATGTTGGACGGCTATTTCCATGGCCTGTGCAGCATTACACGGACCGTGAAAGCCATCGTGATATTGGTAGTGATCAAAGGCTGGGCAAAAATGGCAAAGTGAGGGTCCATGGGAACTCTCACGTCTTATGGATATCTTCATGGTCCAAGGGGCCTTCTGTGACCCTACACTTGGAGTGGGAAAAAGAGAAGTAAAACATTGAAGGCCAAGGAAAGTTCCGTGGACCCTTTCACGAGTCGTGGAACCTTGCACGGATCGTATGGATCATCGTGGATCTTGATGTAACTTTGAAGTTACCATCAAAATTTTGAAAAATCACACAAAGGAAAGTCTACGGTCTATGAACCATACCATAATTCATGTAGAGGGTCGTGAAGACGGTGGCTGCAAAGGAAGGCAAGGTTCACGACCTTTTCACGGGCCATAAAACTCACTACGATTTATAGGGGTTGTGATTGAACGGGATGGAGGAGAGCAACTTTTAGTGAAAGACCACAGACCAGGTTCACGATTCGTGAAATTTGTCACAACCTGTATAACTATTCGTTGTCTGTGCTGACTTTTATTTTCCTATTTTAATTAGGATTTGGTTTTTACCATGTATAAATAGGATTTTTATATTCGTTTCTATTACCTATTGACTGTTGGAGACTTAAGACACACAAGAGAACACTATTTGCAATTATTTTCATTGAGATTATGGAGTTTTTATCTTCTTTTTGAGATTTTAATCCGATTATTTCTTCTATTACTAGTTGTAAGTGCTCAATCATAATTTTGTCATCTTGTTGTGTTATTTACATTAAATATGCGAGGATAAACCCATAACTAGGGTTTTGGGAACCAGGACCACTCAATAAAATAGATAAACTAGAATTAAATTTCAGGATTGGTCATTGCATATATTGTAATCTTTTTCACTTTAACTCCAGAGAAGGGACATCGGAAGCGACATACCTAACCTTCACAATATGGTAAATACACCCTTTAACAATCATCTTATAGGCTTTAAGATAACTAATGAACTGACCCTTATATACTGAGTTGCTATCCTCTCACTCAAGAATAGGCTCATTAGGGAATTGAAATTTAAGTTATGGGTTCTATAATCAATGTAGGCATATTAGGCATGTGACCGGTCCATTCTAAGAATGACATCAAAATCAACCATAGAAAGTTCAATAAGATCACAAAGAATAACTTTATGCTAGACCAACACGGGATAATTTTGGTAGACTCTTTTTGCTACAATCGACTCACCAACAAGGATATACACTAAGAAGGGTTCTAACAAGGTTTTGGGACATACATTAAACTTATTTGCAAGAAAAGGTGTAATGAAAGATAAATTGGCACTTGAATCCAACAATGCATATACATCAAAATTAAAGACCTTTAACATACCAGTAATAATATTGGAGTCTCCTCAACTTCTTTCCTTGCATAGAGAGCATAAAATCGGTTTATACGTCAATCACCACCTTGATAATGTCCACAACCTTGAGCTTATCCACCTTGCGCCCTTTAGCCTTGGGGTCTAACACCACCCCTATTCTAAAATTCTTATGATGAGCAGATTTTTCACATTTGAAGCATGCATCGGAGCCAGCCAAACATTTCTCATTGTGGGACCTCTTATATTTCTTGCAAATGGGATACGCTTGAGTACCCATTTTATCTCCTTGAGCCTTAGGAAGTTTCCCCTAATCCTTGTTGAACCTTTTAGAAGGCGTGTTGGTTTGACCTTGACCGATGCACTTTTTCCCACCTTGGGACCTTCTACTACCACCACCTTTGGATAGAATAGCCACCACCATCAACTTGGACATTCTTGAACTCCATATACCTTTCCCTTATCTTTTCATCCTCTATTTGTTATGCATAAGTCATAAGTCCAGAGATGTTCATCTCTTTAACTAGCATAGCCATTTTGCATTCCTTAGATACCAAGCTTGAGATACTGGAGATGAACATGCTCATTCTTTCCCTTGGATCGACAACTATGAAAGGTGCATACCTACACAACTTGATGAATTTGAGGGCATACTGTCTCACACTCATGTTCCCTTGGTGAAGGTTGATAAACTGTTGAATCTTGGCCTTTTTTAGCTCCAATGGAAAGAACCAATCTAGAAATGCATTCTTTTATTCCTCCAACTCAATAGGAACCATAATTTTACCTTTATCTGCCACTCATTGGTCATACCACACCTTTTCCATGCCTTTAAGTTGATAGGTTATAAGCTTGGCCTTCTCACTTGGAGATACTCCCATAATTGCTATAATCTTGTAGACCTCATCAATGAACTATTGAGGGTCTTCATCCATCTTAGAGCCATGAAATTTCAGTGGATTCATCCTGGTGAAGTCTCAGAATCTAGTGGCCGAAGTAGGCACTTGAGAATGAGCAGTACGTTGGTTGGCCATGACTTAAGACAATATAGTGATAATATTTCTAAGCTCCATATGCATTCCTACATCCTTTTGAGGAGCTTGAGGGATCGAAAGAGCTTGGCCCTCATTTGGATCAGCCTCTCGTCTCGTCTCATGGGCACTCTTCTTGGAGGTATTATCTGAAGGACATAAACTAATGATTTATTAGATAGAGGAAGTCATGAGAAAACTTTAACGCATGACATGAATCATAAAAGAAGAAAAAGTTCCTAAGAATACCTTGTACACTTTTATTCATAAATGTGACGCGGTTCACACCCACGTCGAGATTCTACTTGATGCAATACATTGGACTCCCTAAGCCACTTTAAAACCTTGTGTTGTGATTCCAAGTTTGTCACATCCCAGGCTAGACACTAGGTATAACAAAATAAATGAGAACCCTGAAGGACCCTCATCCAAGCATCTTAGCACTTATCTAAGCATATCATAGGTAACGATAAAAATACACAAAAACATAGGGATAGGGGCTAAGGAATTTAACGTACAATAGAGTAAAGATACCAAGCCATAATTCTACTATACTTTTGTCCAACAATACCTCTACATACTAGATTTGATGAGGGATAAGACATGTCCAAATCTCACCCTCAATGAATAAAAAGATAAGAATCTCAATGTCTAAAATATAGCAAGCTAGAAAAAAGAAATAAGATTATCCTCGAGGCATAAGGACTCACCAAAAGTCTTCAGTATCAACCCAAAATCAACCACAAGTGTGATGAGGAACAACTCCACATGTCTTTACATTTTTAGATAATATAGGCATAAATTACGCATTAGTACATGGAATGTACTAAGTATGTAAGATGCAATGAAATTAAAGAAAACTGTAAATATCATAACAAATAATATGCATATCTTCGGAAAAAATAAGATCACATGTAGAGAAGAATAATCAATGCATTTAAACCATGATTAAATCAATATAAAAATCATTAGAAATCATACATATATGGAAAAGTACTACAACCAACACTAAGACCATACAAGCTATAACATGGAATCCAACGTATTCCCCCACATTAAAAGGAAAGACTACTTGTCAAGTAGAATTCTTTCAATTCCATTCATTAACTTTAAATTTAGGGCATACGTGGATCCACTAGCCCAGCCTAAAAAGGGCAACCTCTGGTGGTGACATAGTTATGATACTAGGAGCTTCTACTAGGGGCTCCTTAGGTTCAATCCTGTAACAACCCAAATTTTTTTGAAATATCCTTATGGTTGGCCTTATATAGTGTAATAATAGTCATGGTTGAGTTTTGGTAGCCACGGTTTGAGTTTAAGTGGCCGAACGCAAAATGGGCTAGTTGGTAGCCTAGAGGGACAGTTTTGGCAGTGAACTTTAAATGGTCACAACTTTTTGATGTTAGATGAACCATGTGGGATACTACATATAGAATTGAAGCTATGTGAGTTATCTTCTCAACGCAACTGGTTTTACTCAATTTGGAGTTTGGATGAGGGAGATATGGCCCAAACAGTGAGACTGTCTGAAATTCGGAAGACATTGGAGATAGGTTCAGAAAAGTGGCTAAGGGAAGGGCCACGGACCGTGAAACTTCGTACGGTCTGTGTGGGGTGTCTTCAAGTGTTCCAGTGAGCTAGGGGTGTCCTGGAACCACCCCTAATACAAGTGTAGGACCACGAGACCTTGAACGACTCATTTTAGCCCAAACGGTCCGTGTACTGTCCCGTTAAGTGGGACAGTAGCTAGGCCAAGCCATGGACAAGGCTTGGAGGCTAAGTTTGGGCACACGGGACCCTCACACGGCTATTCAACCTCCAAACGATCCATCAAAAGTGTCCATCAAGTGTTACAGAAAGTCCTCCGAGAGTTCGCGCTGAATATTTGGCTAAGTATGGTGAGATGGAGGGTTGAATGGCTCGTGCACTATGGGATGGGCACTGTAGCAGCCGTCTAACATTGCTTAGTCTTAGAAAGATACATTTTATTAATGGTATTTTTGTGATTTAACATTTCCTTAAGCCCTTTCTTGGTACCCTAAGGTCTCCTAAACCCCTAAAATATTTCTCAAACCCTCATTCATCCATTCAAACTCTCCTACACTCTCTCTTGAAATCCTAAGACTCTCTTGGCCTCCATTGAA